>OX578143.1:23094610-23132110 GCA_951213105.1 Amaurobius ferox
AATATATTTCTGGGTGGTACCCCCCCCCCCTCCCAATTGCGGCCCGCCGTCGCTTAGTCTATGTGGAATTGGCCCGCAGATGCTAAAAGGTTGTGCACTCCTGGGCTAGAGGAATTAGAAAAATAAATCAATTGAATTATACAAAGTTGAAAAACAATACCTCCACGAACTGTAATGTGAAATCAAAAGCATAGCAACACGTGTAAGATAAACTAGTGACTGAGCATTTCACCTCACTTCGTCAATGCGAGTGGGCGAGCATTTCACCTCACTTCGTCAATGCGAGTGGGAATGAATACAATTGAACGATACATAATAAGTATGGAGACTTTCGAAAATAGTAAACAGTATAGGACTCAGGACAAGTGGAAAATAGACATTCGAAAATAGTAAACAGTATTAGACTCAGGCCAAGTGGTAAGTGAGGTGATAAGAATGGGTGAATTTTCAAAAATGAGTTAACCAATCAAAGATAAATAATGCATGTGTAAAATTATTACGTGGTATATTTGAAATTATTAATAATATTATTTACAAATACTTCCGGATATAGGTAGTTTTGACAAATGCGTTTAAGTTTATTGATGTGGAGAAAGTGAAACTGAGGATCAGAAAGTCGATGTATTCGAAATAGCTGGTTTAAAATGATGTTTCTAAACAATTGAATAGAATTACAAGATTGATATGATAGCAGCTTTATGATAGTGAAGTTGTAAGAATCTTTTTTATCATATAGATTGGTAATTACATGATTATTGAGGGTATCTAAATTTAGGTCTAAAAAATTAACAGTTTGACTAACGCAAGGCTCATTAGGAATTAATTCTAGGTTAGACGGGTAAAAATCAATATTAATGGGATAGGAATCATCAATGATATTACAAATTAAGTCGTCAACATATCTATATATAATATATGAATTAGAGTTAAAATGACATTCATAATAATAAAGATATAAGTTAGCGAGTATACTACTACTACAGCCACCTTGTGGTACACCAGATGTTTGTAAATAAATGTTATCACCTTGGATAATATAATTGTTGTATAACACAAAGTGCAAGAGCATAGGAAAATTTTTGACATTAAAAGCATCATGATTGGAAGATAGATAGTCATGATAAAGAGAGATAATAACTTTATGTAAATCTTTAATGACAATATTATTAAATAGGTCTTTAAAATCAAAGGTTTGGAAACCAAGAATTTGTGGTAACTTGCTAAGGTGATTAACTAAATCAAAACTATTGTTCAAAATGAAATATCCTGAATTCCTGAATTTAAGAGATTCATTAATTCGATTTAAACAGTTAAGCAAGTACTTACTAGCTGTAGTGGTAAAGGTATTATGTCGACAAGTGACTGTTCTAAAACTGAGAGGTGATTTGTGGAATTTAGGAACCAAAGTAACATAAGGAAATTTAAAAAGTTGCAATTAATATTTAATTGTGTATATAATTTTAGCATTTTAGTTTTGATTTGGATAGACTGATTATTAATGGGTTTAAAAATTTGATTATCTTTTAAGTAATTCTGTAACAGAGAAACATAATATTTTTTACAAATGATGGCATAATTATTAGAAGCTTTATCTACATAAGTTATGACAAAATGTTGTTGTAGTTCTTTGATAGCAGATAGGAGTTGTTTATAAGGATACCTAGGCTTCGTTAATTTAGTGTTTATAATAACATTTTTAAGTAGATGTAAGGTCGTATACTTCCATAGATTGAATGCTTCAATAGGAATAGAATGTGAACAAGCAAGTTAATATATGAATTTATCAAAATCAAATGATAGAGACTGAAGAAGTTGTTTAGGGTGATGGCAGAATGGAATGCGAAATTTAGACCCTTTATTCATAATATCCCTGAGTATATCATCCTGAACTATACTGAGATCCCCAGTAATAATGTGACCATGAGTGGAGTTGACAAAAGGGGCAAGATTTTGATTGCTGCATACACATGATGTAAGATCATCGGAGTTTAATGTCCTAGAAACTTCATTGTAACTGTAAATAGTTCTACCAATTGGTAAATTATATTTGAATGATTTTTGTATTTTGATATCATTTACTGGTAACAAGTGCTTATGTTTTGCAAATAAATTATTGAAGTTAAGAGAATTAAGAATAGGGTGTTTAAAAGAGATTACACAGTAAGCTATTTTAGTATGTGGATTTGGTGAATGGAGTAGGTGGTAATTTAAGAAATGTGTACGTGAAAGAAGCAAATCAAAAAATAAATGTTTAAAATGCTCATGAGTTAATTTTAATTTTAAAAAATTAGTATAAACAATACTTAATTTTCTTTTTCTGACTTTATATAACCATGTTCTAACAGGTAGAAAATTGAAAGTTTGAGAATAATTATATTGTAATTTCAAAATGTCTGCTTTGTAATCAATAGTTTTACTTAAGTTACTTTTTCCGTTGCCACGCTTATATCGCTTTTTACTAGGAGATGATGACTTTGAATAATGAAAAAGATGTTTATATACTGAAGATTTATGAGAATTGTATTCAAAACTATTGTTAACAACATTATTATTATTATAAATTTGATTTAAGCCATAGGGGAAGAGAGTTTTATATTTTTTAATGTAATAATTTTCAAATACTAATCTATCCGTGAGTGAAATTTTAATATCTAAAATATGAAGGGATACATTTTTAAATCCGTGTGTAGCAAAGTGCTGATATTCAAATTGATTTTTGGTAGGGAGATCATTAAGGACTTTATGGTCAAATTTTTTAATATGATCCCTGTGGACATTCATTCTCAGATGTAAAGGGTTGCTGGTTTGGCCAATATAGGATAAGTTACAAATAGTACAATTAAGTTTGTATATGCAATTAAAAACTTTGCAGAATTTTTGTGAAGTGGAATTATTATTAATTTGTAATGGGTCAGCATAAGGACAAGTTTTGCACCTAAGATTGTTGCATCTATTGAAGGAATAAGATTTAGATTGAGAGAAGGTATGGTATTCTTCCAAATCGTCTATAACGCTTAATTGGTCAATGTTTGTCGATCTATAATTATCCCAATTCATAATAATAATAGACCGGACACTAGGTAATGAAGAAAATTTACATCACGAATTCTAATTAAAATTCCCAATATAACCCCCCAAAAAAACTATTTTGTCAGGTACGAATTTCAAATTTTAACTAATACCATAAGAATTGAATCGAAATTTTGGAGAGTAATAAAATAAGCATAGTAGAAAAGAGATTTTCATACGAAATATTCATAAATAAGCGAAGTGTGGACAAATAATTATATTCATCCGGAATGGAAGATATACAAAACTGTTAATACGTATGTGTCTGACTGAATCCCTACAACTGCGGGCAAAAGAGGGCCACATATAGTGGAAATACTTGTCTAGATTAAAATGTAAAAATAAGCAATAAAAGATATTGACGTCTGGGTTAACTAAAAGATACAGAAAAGAAAAAAATACACAATAAACTCTAATGCCTGCCGAGAGATGTCAGCACTATACACACATATATAACGATTGAATAATCGAGTGTGAAATCTACCAAAAAGAGCAATAACCCGCAGAAAAAATCATAAAAGCGATAAGAGAACTCAAACCAAAATACTCCATAATGCGAAATGTGAAGACATACCATAATCAATCAAAAGAAGGAATGAAAGGGTTAGATAATAAAAACAATATCCAAAGAGGGCCATAGTAAGACATAGATGGGCTAGTAGTTAAACAATAGAAATGCGTTAGCGATAATAATAATAAACAAAATAAAATTAAATTAAAAGAGAATAAACTCTGTAATAAGCGCAAATGCAGCTTTACAACAGGTTTTACCTTTTTAAAAAGTTTTTTGCAAGTATGAAAATCAAAAGATAGATGGTTGAATTCAGAAGTAAATAATAAATATAAAAGTATAATTAAAAGATGTAATAGAAGTCTGTATGTAGAAAACAGAATATAAAACACAAAATAATACAGAATATATGTATATACATATATATATATATATACATATATATATATGTATATATATATATGTATATATATATATATGTATATGTATATATATACGTATATATGTATATATATATATATGTATATATATATATATGTACATATATATATATATATATATGTACATATATGTACATATATATATATATATATATATGTACATATATGTACATATATATATATATATATATATATATATATATATATATATAATAGAAGTTTGATATTCCAAAATTTCATAAAAAATCCTATTAAATTTAGAACAGTTACTAGTGGCCATAATACTTACTCTACTACTGCGAGTAAATTATTACTAAATTCTTTAAATCTAATAAATAATAGTTTAAGCCAGACTAGCAATAATTACCATATTCTAAATAATAGTAAAGAATTAAAGAATAAATTAACATCTCTTAGAAAAATAATAGGATTTCAAACTTTTGATTTTAAAGATCTTTTTAATAATATTAAAATATCTGATCTATATGATGTAATTTTAGCTCTATATAATGCTTATATTACACCTCTTTCAAATCAAATTAAATTTATAAATTTTCCTAAACTTCTTCCCTTTGTTATTTTCAATAATTATATTTTTCAAGGAAATAAATTATACTTACAAGTCTCAGGAGTTCCACAGGGTGGCTGCAGGGCGCGGTAGCCCATTGGTTAGCGCGCTGGAGTTGCACTCGGTAGGCCCCGGTTCGATTCCAGCCACTGCCAAAACTGCCGCCGTGTTCATGCGGAGTACGATCACGTTAAACATGTGGGTCCGAAAGTCCTTCCGAGAGGTTGGTGGTAGGGGAAGGAGGGTACGGTCCCTGTGGATGCCTCCCCCACTGGGTTCCGGTCTAAATTAGGTGGCACTTCCCGACCGTCCAAACAGTTACCTTACACCTTTCTGGTAGGTCGGACGGTCTGGGTTTCAACAACAACAACAGGGTGGCTGCAGTAGCAGTATGCTAGCTAATTTATACCTTTATCATTATGAAAAGTCATTTACTTCAATAGATTATACTTTTTACAGATATGTTGATGATCTGATTTGCTTAGTACATACAGAAAATTATCTCATAGATATAGATTACTATCCAGACAATTTGGAATTAATTCCTAATGAAGCTACTATTAGTAAAAATGTTAATTTTTTGGATTTAAATCTTTTTATTGATCCTTCTAATAGAATTGTTACAAATTTATATGAAATAAAACACTTTTATAATTTCAATATTAATAAAATCTTACCTTTTAATTCCTGTAACTCGATTCAATTGTTTAGAAATATTATACTCAATCAGCTTTTTAGAATTTATAGATTATCTGATAAAAAATTTCATGCTATGCATATCAATAATCTCAAAATTACTAGTAATTTATATAAATATCCCTCTTATTTAGTAAATAGTATTGTTAAAAAATTTAAAATAGCTGGATTTTTATAATTCTTTTCATAGTATCATATAATTCTATTCATAGTATCTTATATTAGCCAGACATCTCCATTCTCTTGTTTTTTTTTTTTTTTTTTTTTTTTACATTCACTTCCCACTTCAGCATTACTATTATTTGCCCCTCTTTTTAGTAGCTCTTTTTGTATATTAATACTTTTCCTTAACATTTCGCTTCACAGTTTTTCAATTCCTATGAATGGCAACAGTAAATGGTTTTTTCTTTTTTCTTTACGAATGTTTCTTCTATCAGTGTTCCCTGTATTGAATCGATTGTACATACGCTGTGCTTTATCCAGGTATTCAGTTTTTCTTTTTTATTCCTTCTTTATGTATGTCGTCCAAGTAGAAATAGTTTATAGATTTAATCTATCTATTTCTTCAGAAACATACATTTTTGTGTTTGCTTCTACAAAAAACTTGGACATGATTAGATTTTTGTAGAGGTTAACAATTCATGATTTAGGCTTAGAGCCTCGTCCACGTGTAAGGTGTTTGTGCTTGATTTCGTTTGTTATACTTATTTTGATTCCATACCTTTGTATTATATATTTTTCATTGACTTGTTGATTCGATATTTATTTTATTTATTTTTTTTCCATTTGCTTGAGGATTAGTTGATTTTTACTTTTGTTTTGTAAGCCAGTTAGATAGTTGAATTTAGTTTAAGTTTTTCTTTTTTTGTTTCCATACCTTTTAATTTGGTTGATTTTCTGTAACTTGATAGCTTGTGTTTTGTATTTTTTATCCATTAGATTGATGATTTGCTGTATTATATTTTATTCTGTGGGTGTTTTAAAAAGTTAGGTTTATCGTGTTACATCTTCTTACTTTTCGTTCATTGGATTTTCAAACTTCTATTATTATTGAAATCATTTTATTTATGAGCTGCATTTGCGCAATAAATTAAATGTATTTTGCATTTTCAATCCATTTACTTAATAACTTTAAATTCTTTATTTAATAATATTTGCATAGTATCCTTCATATTTTAGTAAGCTATAGTATCTATAAAAATTTTTTTATGTATATATATATATATGTATATATATGTATATATATATGTATATATATATATATATATATATATATATATATATATATATATTACACAATTGCCGAAGAGCAGCAACCTCATTCAAGATCTGAATAGTTTTTCTCAACAACTAAGCAACTAAGAAGATATATTCAGGAGTTTCTGCAGAAGAATTTGCAAGTAACCAATATCCTTGTAAAGTTTTAAGAAATTACCTAAAAGTTTAGTACACATTTTTACAATTAAATTATTATGAAGAACTGGAAACCCATCAATATTAAGATGAGATTGTTAGCACATTCAAAAGTTGGTAAACCACCAGAATTTTGCTCAAAATATAACAGGCTTTTACTTAACTCTCAAGGGGCTATTTAAGAGATAATTTCAAGAGACAGCCTAGAAGATTTTGTAATAACTGTTATTCTTACAGATAAATCCTTAAAAAGGAATGCGGATCACATATTTAAGACTTTATGTGTGCAGCACATGACTTTCCCTGCAGACTTACTTATATTCACGTTCTCTTTATTTTAATTAAATTTATTTCACTTTTAATTCAATTTTCGTTCTCATTCGGTAACCGGACTTATTTTCAAAGGTAGCGTAGAGAAAATACGAAAAACTAAAATATCTCGAGAAAGGCTAGCCCTAGTGTAATGGACTTGGTCTTATTCTTTTCGTCGTTAAAAATTACGTATTAAACGAGCATTTAATGGATATATTTGAGTATACCTAGTTCTTTAGTTTAGATTTTGACGATTTTTGTGGGCCATTTTGCAAAAAAAGGCAGGTTAGTGTTTTTCGAATCGTACCAAAATCTAATCAGCACCAGGGTAACCCACAAGTGACTCATCTACCGAATTTTGTGAAATTCGGTAAATTAGTTTTTCAGTTAGAGTGGATACAAGCTTTTGCGGGCCATTTCGCAAAAAAAGGCGGGTTCTTTTATCCCGAATCGTACCCAAAACTAATCAGCACCAGATTCGCCTACAAGTGACTTACCTACCAAATTTTATGAAATTCGGTCAATTACTTTTTTAGTTAGAATGGATACAAAATCTGCACAGACAGACAGACACACAGACACACACACAGACGTCACGCTAAAAATAGTTTTTTCGTATTCTAGAGGTCTCGAAACGTGTAGATCCGTCGAAAACTCGAGTTGTGATTTTCGGCATGATTCCAATACTTTCCCTATACATTACCATGTATTGCAGAGAAAGTAAAAATTAATTAAATTTAAAGATAAGATAACGTGAAATCTATATTATCAAAACCAAACGACGTTTACTCAGTCTTACACTTGATACACTTTGCTCAATCAAGTGTATGATTTGGATTCAGCAACATCAAAATAATTTGAAAATTTATGGTGTTGTTGTTGTTGAGACCCAGACCGTCCGACCTACCAGAAAGGTGTAAGGTAACTGTTTGGACGGCCGGGAAGTGCCACCCAATTTAGACCGGAACCCAGTGGGGGAGGCATCCACAGGAACCTACCCTCCTTCTCCTACCACCAACCTCTCGGAAGGACTTACGGACCCACATGTTTAACGTGATCGTACTCCTCATGAACACGTCGGCAGTTGTGGCAGCGTTCAAATCCAGCGCGCAAACCACCGGGCTACCGCACCCGAAATTTGCCAACAGCACGCGGTGTTCCCAGGTGGTCACCCACCCAAACACTAACCGCGCCCGATGCTGCTTGACTTCGGTGATCTAACGAGAACTGGTGTTTCCAGCACGGTAGGGCCGTTGGCTCGAAAATTTATGGTGGTGTTGTTGTTGAAACCCAGACCGTCCGACCGACCAAAAAGGTGAAAGAAAATTTATGGTGTGGAAATCAACATCATACAAGATATCCAACAGGTATTTCCTCTACTCAATAACACTGGGAAATATTTAAGACATATATTTAGAGCAGAAGAATTAGGTTGCGGGTCACATTATGTATGACACTAAAAGTATGAACCAAGTAGAGTAAGGTACACATTTTTAACTAAATAAAAAACATGATTCCTTTTGCCATAAAATTAATATTATAAAATAGTACCATCGCTTACTTAATGTAATTGCTATTACATATAAGCCTGTGTCTCATCAGTATGTTACGTAACCTGATAATAGCAAAATCAACTATTATGTTAGTAAATCACAAATATCTTGTTAAAACCTGACCGGCTTTTCTTAACTGTCAAGCAATTATGAAATCAATATTATCAAGACTTCACTCAATGCGATAGCTACTGCTCGAATTCAATCAAAAGCATGATGGGTAACCTACCAACTTCAAAATTATACTCAAATAAAAGGTTGGTAAACCACAACATCTTGCTCAAGATCTGACAGGCTTTTTCTGAACTTTCAAGCAACCCAGGGGCATATTCAGGAGAAAGATTCACGAGCTTCTGCAGAAGAATTTGGTAACTGCTGTTCTTATAGATAAACTCTCCTTAGAAAGGGGTGCGGGTCACATTCTGCAAGACGTGATGACTCGGAGTACGAATTAAGTACAGGCATCCATCAATTTCGTGACTTGTTCCAGACACCTGGAGCATTCTTCTTGCTATTTAACCCTGGGATCGGAGCCCATTGCCAAGGTGACGATCCAACTGGGAATACTTATCTCAGAAATATGCAATTGGGAGACGAAATCGTGACAGCTCGTGTGGCCTGATTTTATCGGACCAGCGATTTTTGATGTTTTTGAAGGAGGGTAGTCGTGAGGCTATGATGATACCTGAAAATGTTCCTAGAACGAAAATTACAGTTCGGATCGGGGAGGGAAGGTGTGATACACATGTTCTGACGGGGGAAGGGACAATCTGCCGTTCTTGGAAGTTCTCATGAGACAGATTCGATTTCGGAGGGAACGTCTCGGGGCAGATGCCCCAGTTTAGAAAGTTTTTTGTAGTTCTATCCGGGTTGAAGAAAAAAGGCAGCTGCTTTGAAGGTGAAATAGCATTTGAATAGTATACTTCAGATGTTTCTAACAGGTGGTTTACGAACTCTTAAGGGATTCACACAGCTATTTTAGGTTATAGCTTAAAAATTTTGAAATAGCATACCAGTAGTGTTTTAAATGATCTAAATTCAAAAACAGTAATACTATCTGCACCAGAGTCGACGAGGTTTTAACATGCGATGAATTTATCCGGTTTTAACCAGGGTTTAACAAACTATGTTAAAAAGCAAATTCGAGATACTTTATTTGTAAAATTCTTATTCGTTTGTCGTATTATAACTGAAATTTTACTCTTTTAAAACAGAAACAAGAATATATGGCTTTTTTTTTATCAATGGATTTTTACGAAACTTTCTATCCGGTTTTGTTATAAATCACTAGAACTAGATAGAATTATTTTAAATTCGAGCAGAATCTTTGCAATTTATTCGAAATTATATATATTTTTAACATAGTATCATGGGATAAAATTTGACATAATCATGTGTAAAAGGGTTTATTTATGGAACAATCATCACAAGACTTAATAGTTTCATTAATCGTTGTAAAAAATAGCCGCGATACAATTTTTTTTGTGACGTCATTAGTCCCCTTGGGGGGGGGGGGGTAAGTAATCCCCGGGGGTACATTGTTAAGTATGGTATCAACTAAAAATGTTCAAAAGTGAAGGGTAACAGTATTGTTGACACACTATAGTTTTAATAATTTGGACCCATGGTACCGATTTTTCAAAGTTTGTCTTGGAAAATTTTTAAAAAAGGAATGACTGCTGATATGAGAAGGTCGAGTTGAGCCGCATTTCAATTAATTTTATTATGTTGTTGATTTGAGTAGAATCAAAATGTTTCGCATTTTTAGGCTGTTTGATAAGATAAAATCCAGTTTTAAACACATGTTATGTCAAAACCTAGTTTCTGACGAATAATTGCAGTCCCTGATCTGCACAAATGCCTTGCGATATTCAGACTATTAACAATTGAAGAATTGAAATGCTATAACCTTGGATCATTGTAGGGGCAAATTAAGATCATTACCCATATAAAGAAAAATGAGATTTGAAATCAATATTCCCTGTTAAACTTGTTCTATGACGAATATTTTATGTCGAAACTGTTGAAAATCGGAATCTTGTATTTTTAGGTATGTATGAAATGATAAATCGTACGCAATACTCATAATTATATGAAAAGGTCAATATTACTGAAATTAACAATAAATTTGCTCCTCAATATTACTGAAATTAACAATCAATTTGCTCCTCAATATTACTGAAATTAACAATAAATTTGCTCCTCAATATTACTGAAATTAACAATATATTTGTTCCTCAGTATTACTGAAATTAACAATAAATTTGCTCCTCAGTATTACTGAAATTAACAATAAATTTGCGCCTCAGTATTACTGAAATTAACAATAAATTTGCTCCTCAGTATTACTGAAATTAACAATAAATTTGCGCCTCAGTATTACTGAAATTAACAATAAATTTGCTCCTCAATATTACTGAAATTAACAATAAATTTGGTCCTCAATATTGCTGAAATTAACAATAAATTTGGTCCTCAATATTGCTGAAATTAACAATAAATTTGTTCCTCAATATTACTGAAATGAACAATAAATTTGCTTCTCAATATTACTGAATTTAACAATAAATTTGCTCCTCAATATTACTGAAATTAACAATATTTTTTTTCTCTCTATTTTTCATTAACGTTCATTTGACTTCTCAAGATGTAGACCTCGTCCTGGTCAGCATCGACAATTTTCTAAGAGAAATGTATCCCCATCCGACACTTGAGACTGGTTGAGTTTAGGGCTCATAGGGCAGCTCTAAAGCCTTAAAACGGATACTTACTTAGAACCGAATCATTGCTGAAAATATTTAACCATGAAATTGGTTCAAAGACTGCGAAGAAGTGCGAATTAAGAGATGATCTAACTGTGGGGTATCATCATGGAGTAGAATGGAGTAATCGCTACTGGGTGCTGTATGGGAAGAGGACGCATATTTCGATAATATTTCGATAATGTTTCGCATATTTCGATAATGGAGTATTTTGGGCTTAAAGCCAATGCATTATAGGACAGGACGCTCTAAAATTATTTGCTCCAGAGCGCCAAATGTATAGTTACCCCACTGTGACCTACTGAACACTTGATTTATTCATTACATTTATTATTTTCCTTATATACATAATGTATAAGGAAAGTATTGTGACGGAGTCGAAAATTCGAATTCGAGTTTTTGACGGGAGAGCACGTTTCATGCATCCCTGATCACGAATCAAACATTTTTGAAGTGATGTCTGTGTGTGTCAGTAAGTCTGTGGAGACGATAACTGACGAAAGAATGGACCGATTCGAATGAAATTTGGTACAAAAATCACAATCCGTAAACGCTGGAAGCCTATTGTTTTTATACGGGATCGAATGTTCAGAACCCCCTAAATTTTCGAGTGAAATTTTGAAAAAATCGTCAAAAAATCAAAACCGCTAATAAAGTTACGCAAATAGGCATTTCTTATGTAATTTTTCATTAGAAAACGATTGGCATAAATTTTAGAACGCTAACATGAACCGTTCTCAAGATATTGCATATTTTTCAAAAAAATGATTAAAAAGTCATAAAATAAAAAACAATATTTCCTATTGAGAATCATGTTGACTTTTCATATGTAATACCATGCAATAAATTGGGTGGCATCATTCTCGTGGATCTAGGTCGTTCCATTCATGAGAAAAGATACTTTAAGTAATACTTTTGTAATTGAACGCCAATACTCATTTATCTGCTATAAGAATAACTTATTTCTCCGTCCGTAAAACTTGGAGAGATTTTGGCGACGAATTTGGCGGAAAGTCGCCAACTTGGCGACTTTTTGAAATGTTGTCAAATTAACGAAAATCTCGCCAAATGGGTTAAAATGACGCTAAATCAATGAAAATGACGACTAATTGTCGTAAATTTAATATCTTGGAAAGAATATAAGTATCTACTATAAGAAAAACCTATTTTTTTACGGTAAAAGTAGTAAATTCATTGCATTATATAAGGAAAGTCATGTGTTGCCCACATCAGATTATTTTGTAATGTTTCAACATTTCCTGATTTGATTACTAAAGTTTTCTAATTACTAAAGCGAAGTGTAAACAAAAACATAAATGAGTCAGTTCTTCGGGTGCATTAAATGTATAGATAACGTAGGTGAGTTTTATTAACTCCCCCGTACAAAAATAAAAAAAAATCTTGCAACTTTAAGTATTACACTTTCACTATAAGACCCCGCACTTATTTTTTTTATAAAACTTCCGATAGATAATGAAATAGAAAAACTGTTCTTTCGATGACAGATAGTAAAAATAAAACATCGCGTTTATTATAATTATCGAAGGAACTTTTCGAAAAACTTACTTTCGCACTGAAACAAAAGTGTTTTTGTTTAACATTTCACATTTGAATTTAAATTCAGGTCACGTTTTCTTAATTTGCCACCCCCTCAGCATTGGAGGAGTAAAAACTTTCTTATCTTTTCCGCCCCTCTTCCATTGAAATTCCAACCGAATATACTTTTCAGTTCAAATTTTCTTCCTCGCCGAACTAAAAACTACAGTTTTCTCTTTCGCTTCTATACGTGCATACATCCCTTTTTAAGATAAGAAAGATACTTTACTCTCGGCCCCAGTAGTTGTTGGCTGCAAGCCCAGAAGGAAAGGAGTCTGAGGGTGAGAGTCGCTGGTCCATGGCTTCAAATTTTACGGCAGTTTTGAGAAATGTAGAATTGAATTGCAATGACATGGAACAAGCAAGACTGGAGGAAAACGAGGGGGAGCTGAATTTCGGATGGGGAAAAAAAGGACTTAAACTTGGGTTATCAGAAAGCAGTTAAGCAAAGGAAAAGTCATTATGGGTTGCAATTAGAAGAGGAAAATGTTATTAAAAATTCGATCCGGTGGTTGAGTTGAGTTCCAACTTTTACTTTTAAAGAGATGGGAAGTCAGACATGCGTTTCATCATGGATGAAAGGAGTTTGTGGATAAAATTATATTTGTGTAAGAAAATAATGGTTACACGAAGATGATAACACAGATCAGTTAAAAAAATTAAACACGCTAAAATAATAAATATCTAATAAAATATTTTATGCAAAGTTCTAACACCTCACATGAGGGATGTTTAATTGATAGCAGTCAGGCGATATTTTTATATTTTATAATTTAGTTTTTTTTTATGGAGTTCTCGATTCCATTTTTAACCATAGTAACAAAGCCACGATTCAAATATCGAAATCGTCTGCTGACTATTCTTCCAATCAAACTAGTGAAAATATTTTTCTTAATTGATAATTGATTTTTAGATTAAAATGTCTGAAACCATTTTATAAAAACTATAAAATATTTGCCATTTTAATGCATCCATTTGAAAAATTTTTAATATTCAGAACTTTTAAGTGTGTGGCTATTTTGCCCGTATGAAAAGTAGGTGAAAATTGCTAGTAAATTCATATTTTTAGTAAAAAAAAATTCTTACAATATTTTTCTTAAATTGTTTCCTTTTTCCGTCCCAATCTGCAATTTCAAAACTAGATGTCCTTAACAAAAATAATCTCAAACATATAAAATACAACAATTAAAGGTATATTCTCATACAGCTTAATCGGTACCTACAACACGTACGCATATTTAAATATACCCGTAGTTATATATTCTAAGACAGTTACGAACGACACACATTGCGTGCTTTAAAAAGTTTATTGTGAATAACTTGCTGAGTTTTTTTTTTTTAATATTCCCCCTGTATACTTTTGACGGCCGGTACAAATGTCCCCATAAAGGGAAAAAAAAGTAGTAGATTGCAAAATTAGAGATGCGTTTGCATTTCGGATTGCTGCACGCTATATGTTCGAAAGTAATCCCTACTTTTGTTCGAAATTCCAGCAAAAGCGGAACAAGTACAGAGTTTAGAGAAAATTGCATTATATATGCAGCTTAAACTAAATTTTATCTTCTAACGTTAGACAAAAGTTTTGAGTTATTTCAGCTTTACCGTTAGAATTTCTTTTGGTTGCGTGGCATTCAATAACATTGCCTTTGAGTCCATATTCTAACATGATTTAGATTACGATGTCGTCCTGAAATCAAAATCGAGATTATTGTAATTTATTATATTTCTTTTTTAAATATTTAAACATTCACATTGTAAAGAACCTTGCTGTCCCAACCGGGACTCAAACCAACGATCTTCATACTAGCCAGCCATCGCTCTAATGTTGAGCTTCTACATAGATTCTTATTGTTGAAATTAACTCTGTATTCTCGATCCTCTAATATCAGATTGGCGTGCAATCGATAATTAGACTTATCGATAGACAATCGATAATTAGACAATCGATAATTAGACAGATTAACATTCTAATGCTATTTTAATCCTCCAGGCTAGCTTTGTGCATGGCCGTTGTTCTTCCGATTTGAAATCGACGCTGAATATCCCAGAACCAGCTGAATCCGTGCTAGTTGTACTACGGTCACTTTTAGACCTCCAACATATCTGCACTAACTTATAAGGTTGATTTGTTCGGCAGACATTGTAAAGAATCTTACTGCCCCGACATGGAATCGAACCATGGATGAAATAATAATACGGCCAGCTGATACTCTATACCGTTGAGCTGCCGTGGCGGAAATACAAGCTCTTATGGTCAAAGTGCGGACTCTGCAAAGTTCACTATACAAATAAGGCTGTTATTACTTACCGTCGTTTGCTAACATCATTTAAGATATCATGGAACTACCTGGCCGCAATCCTTATCAAAAATCAATTTATTAAATATTTGTCAAAATGGTCTAATCCAAATGATACAATTTAGATTTCTCTTAAAAGTTCCGGTCCAGGCCGAACATGGGGGGTTAATTTGAAACAAATCGGCCCAAATCGTTTGTACTAAATCCATTTTAAAAAATCTGATGTGAGCAACACATGACTTTCCTTATATAATGTAATGAATTTACAACTTATACAGTAAAAAAAATAGTTTTTCTTATAGTAGATACTAATATTCCTTCCAAGATATTGAGTTTTCGACAATTAGTCGTCATTTTCATTGATTTAGAGTCATTTTTATCCATTTGGCGAGATTTTCGTTAATTTGGCAACATTTCAAAAAGTCACCAAGTTGGCGACATTCCGCCAAACTCGTCGCCAAAATCTCGCCAAGCGTTATGGACGAAGAAATATGTTATTCTTACAGCAGACAAATGATTATTGGCGTTCAAATACAAACGTATTACTCAAAGTATATTTTTTCATGAATGGAATGAGCTAGATCCACGAGAATGATGTCACTAAATTTATTGTATGGTATTACATATGAAAAGTGAGCATGTTTCTCAATAGCAAATATTTTTTTTCACTTTATATGACTTTTTGATAATTTTTTTGAAGAATATGCAATATCTCGAGAACGGTTCATGTTAGCGTTCTAAAATTTATGCCAATCATTTTCTAATGAAAAATTACATAAGGAATGTCTATTTGCGTAACTTTATTAGCGGTTTTGATTTCTTGACGATTTTTTCAAAATTTCATTCGAAAATTTAGGGGGGTTCTGAACATTCGATTGCGTATGAAAACAATAGGCTTCCAGTGTTTACGAATTGTGATTTTTGTACCAAATTTGGTTCGAATCGGTCCATTCGCTCGTCAGTTATCGTCTCCACAGACTCACTGACACACACACACACACAGACATCACTCCAAAAATGTTGGATTCGTAATCAGGGCTGCTTGAAACGTGCTCTCCCGTCGAAAACTCGAATTCGAATTTTCGACCCCGTCACAATACTTTCCTTATACATTATGTATATAAAGAAAGTAAAAATAAATAAAATAGTATCAATTATCATTCAGTATTTGAAAATAACAAGCCATACCATCCTTCCATTTAAATATCAAAATTTTAACGTCATAAAAGGTTCGCACTCGTGTTTCATTGTATAAATTGATACATCGAAGTCGAACTAAAGCAAGTACGGAATCAACTTTGATGCTCTGGGCTATATTTTTGCGATACATTCATATACAAATACATAAAAAAACGACGTCATTTCTTTTTATTTGCGTAGGTCATCAATATGGCTGGAACAAAAGTAGAGAAAATGGCCAGAAAGCAATCTCGGAACGCGTCTCCGCCCCTTCTGAAATGCTTGTCGACTTGATAGCCGAATCGAAACGTCGCGTGACTGGAAAATCACGCCAATGCGATCTTATTCGCAGATAATTTATTCAAACACAGCTGAATCTTTGCGTAACATATTTGATTTATAACGATTCTTTTCCCAGATAGGGCTATCTAGAAAAATATGGGCAATTTGTGTGAATAAAGGTATAGGATCAAGGAATTCAATTTTTGGAGTCCCAGGGTAGGAAAATATCCCGGCTTTTACCTCTTGCGGAAATTAGGTGGGGATAGAAATAGAGAGTTTTGAAAATAGAAGAATTTATGAGAAATGTGTGCTATTCATCGCTGTATTAGAAAAATTCTATAGTTGCGCCTATTAGAGTTAAATGAAAATTTTTGAAATGTGAGTGATAATAAAATACACCTTCTACATTTTGTTAGTGAGGCTGATTGGATATTGCAAACAGTTGGTACAAAAAACATTACTTTCAGGCTTTGTAATTTTTCCGCATTTGATGCCAGAGCGAATATTTTACGTAAAATGTAGATATGCCACTACTTTTACAATAATTCATCTTGATTTTACTTTTGTTTGGTTTACGAGATTTCTTTGTATGTTCCGGTGATGTAATCCCTACTAAAAATCCCTATTTCTGATCCCAAACAAGATGACACTCCTCCATGGAGTGGTAGTCAAACAGGGGCCTTTCTAAGACAATGGAATGGTGGGATGGACGAATAGGTAGAGATACTACATTCCCAGATAAAGGTATAAAACTTTAAAATGCTTGAAAAAGTTCCAATAAGGCAGTATGTTGGATAAAAATAAAAGGTAAATAATATGATGAAAAAGAGGAGAAAATTACTAATGGCTAATTCTCTTGAATTAAAAAAAATAGCAATAAGTAATTTGATTGTCGGAAATACACGATGTTTCTACCTGATGATATCACTAAAAGCTCTTTGTTTCAGAAGTTGCTCAACAAAAATTAGCAATTATACTGTTGTGCCTGGGAAATTAACTCAGTAAAACAGTAAAGTTTATTGATCATATTTTTTTTAATTAATCATACCTTTAATTAATCATAATAATTAATCATACCTGCTGCAGCAGGTGCAATGTTTCTGTCGGCAATTTCCGCAAACGCTGGCGGAATTTGATATTCGCGCGTTGTTTTTCAAACGCCATTTTCGTTTTCGTTTCGTAAAATAGTTCCCCTCTCCTCCAATCAGGGTTGGAGATATCGGCACGGTCTCTGAACTTTTTGATCCTATCTTGTATATATATATATATATATATATATATATATATTAAAAATCTGTCTGTCTGTTCTACACACAAAAACGCTTTTGACAAGCTATTTTTATTTTTAACTGCAGGTTATTCCGTTTACGTTTCGAGTTTCAAAGCTCAAGGCGGTGTCGAGATATTAAAAGAAAGCCATCAAAATTAAACATTTAATATATATATATATATATATATAACTTCGTACAAAAGATTTTTTTCAAAAACTTTATTTGAAGAAAAATATATTAGGAAAAAAAACTATTTTCATAGTATAAAAAACCGAATGTGTTTTTGGACAGTTGATGTTAATATAATTGATTCAAATTAAATAATAAAAAAGAAAATGATAGAAAAAATAATGTTATAAATGAACAGTATTATATTTTGAATTGTGTTTTATCAGTTACAGGAAAGGGATATAATGAGGTCATCGGATTTATTGATGTTCTCAATTTCTTAAATCATCTGCAATAGAAGAGCAATCTTAACTTTGGGAAGGCTTCGTATAGGTGGGTTCTATGTGTATGAACTTGATCGTTGAGATTCGTATAGCCTAAGTTAAATGTTGCATATATTTGAATTGACATGGCATGAATTGAATTACATTTCATGGCTGAACTTGTCCGTTCCCATTCACAAAAGTTTTGCACATGAGAATTTTGTTTGCTGCCATTGTAGATGTCGACTATTCCATGCTGACGAAGCACAATAAGAGCGAAACCGTTACATATAATCTGTTACCTGTAATGAGTAAGTAATCTTAACTTTGGGCATGTCTAATATCGGCTGGCAGATCCTGTGACTATGACGGTAAAAAGGACAATGGAATATTTTTTGGTACTTTTCAGCGTCTTTTCATGCTTTTTGACTTCATACTTTCATCAATTTGTTTACAAACAGGACTCGGATGAGGTTATTTCTTCAAATTTATCTGTAAAGGTAACATTATACAACTAAAACAGAGATTGTATTTATATCCTTATAAGGGAATTAAATTAAATATTTTAATGTAACGTTTTGAAGAGTTCCATGATTTAGAATGTTCGAATTTACACATATTTTAAACAACAAGCAACGCCGAATACATAGTCTAGTTGGAATATAAATTGCAACATATGTTTCTAAATAGAAATTATTTCTATCAAATCAAGTTTTGCAATTATATTGTTCCAAATTCTATGTCAATTCCATTGACTTAAGCCACTATGGTAATACCACACCTGTGTTAATGGCGTACGCGTGTTGTGATGTTACCAAGGTAACTGTTAGATTAAATTATATATTTTAAGTGGAATTTTTGAAGAGTTCTATGATTCAGAATGTTGTTCGAATTTGAAAGTATTTTAAGCAACAAGCAACATCTAATAAATACATAGTCTAGTTGGAATATAAATTGAAAATTATGTTTCCAAATAGAAATTATTCCTATGAAATCAAGTTTAACAATTATGCTGTTCCATATCCTATATCTGTTCTATTGACTTAAGTCACTATGATAATACCACACCTGGTTAATGGCGTACGCGTGTTGTGATGTTACCAAGGTAACAGTTAAGTGCGTGCGAAAAATATGAATTCTCTCCTTTTAATAATGCACTAAGCCCGGAAATAATCATAATACGTTTCCCAGTATTCGGTTACTTCGGGTCTTGTAGATCATCATTAAATTTGAGATCTTTTATATGTTTCTTTTGTGGCAAGAGTGACATTTTCGTCAGAACGTATTCCCATAATTTGCTGCAATAGAAGTAAAAATCGCATAGAAGTATATTTTGCTTTGTGATAATATTCTTTCCTTGATGTATAACCGAAATGTATAGTTCGTTGTTATTTCCTTTTATTTCGAGGTCTGCAAAGAGATAAAAAGGCATTATTTTATTTTTCATGATAGTGAACGAGAATATAATACATTTCGGGGGGAGGGGGGGGGGTCATTATTAAGTAGTTGTCCAGAGCAGTGTTTCTCAACCTTTGTGAGATCGCGGCCCTGTAAATACATTTTATATATACAACGAGAGCCCGGTCCCAACAAATTTACTCATAAGTACTTTTCCAAAAATTTTTTAAGTTGTTGCATAAAATAACTTAAGTATTTATAATTAATCATGGCATAATCATAAAGAGTATTATTACATTTATGTACCGTGTGATTCAAAAGTTTGAAGCAAAAGTAAAACGCTATAAAAAAATATCTATGGGTCGGAGAGACATGCGGTTTGCAGATTAATATTCACCGTGGTGGGGGATTTTGTGTGGCATGAAAAAAAATTAGTTCAAACTCTCGATACTTGGGGGGTCTGCGATAGATAAAGCCATGGAGATGACTTATGCATGGAGGTGATTGCACACGTGACTGGCCTGTGAGATCCCCAGATCTCACACCCTGTGATTTCTCGTTGTGGGGATATCTAAAATCACGGGTGTGAGATCTGGGGATCTCGCAGGCCAGTCATGTGTGCAATCACCTCCATGAATAAGTCATCTCCATGGCTTTATCTGCCGCAGCCGCCCGAGTGTCGATAGTTTGAACTAATTTTTTTTCATGCCACACAAAATCCCCCACCACGGTGAATATTAATCTGCAAACCGCATGTCTCTCCAACCCATAGATATTTTTTTTATAGCGTTTTACTTTTGCTCTGAACTTTTGAATCACCCGGTATACGCTATGGCATGTTGACAAATATAAAATTACATTTAAATAAGTTATCAATCACTGGACTTATGAAATAGTGTAGCATATTGGAATTTCCTCAGACCAATATCATTAAAATAATTTGTGCTGATTTTAATTAACATATCCCATTCTGATCACCAAAATGTTATATTATTATTTAGTATAACATTGATTATTGTATTATTAAATTAATTTTGGTTTGAAAAAGAAAGAAAATGGTATTGAAAAAATATTTATCCATTGTAATTCACCATAGAAAACAGCTGATCAGACTTATTCATATTAAAATTTAAATGCAGTTTGGACACTGACAGTTGCTACATAGCTGTTGTTTAGGCATTCTGGTTCTGAGCTTTTCGCCACATTCACGAATATTATTCTCCTAAGAATATTTTTACTACGAAATATTTATTAATAAAAATGCCTAGAAAACTAAAATGACAAATTCCAGGAGAATCTCTAGCGGTCCGGTATAATTGATGCCATAGCACGGCACCAAGCCGCAACCCTGCGGTTGAGAAACACTGATTTAGATCAAAATATCTAGAGAAAAAGACACCCCTTGATTTTCTCTAATATTCACATTATACTTCGTTTAAGCTCATTTATAGATAGTTAGATAGCTCATTTATAGATAGCTCATTTATAGATAGCTCATTTATAGATAGCTCATTTATAGATTAGCTCATTTATAGATAGCTCGTTATAGCTCATCGTCACAATCTTATGAGTGAAAAAAAATGTATCTATAGTACCGATTCACCGAGGTTTCGTGTTTTTCAAACTAGCTTTTTTTCTCACTGACTTACCACTTTTTCTGATGCAGTTAAATCATCAACTTTCATAAAGCTCTGAATTTTTTTTCAGTGAAACTAGGGAAGTATATGATGATGAGGATCATTTTTCGCTCATAGAGTTAGTAAAATAAGTCCTTGCTCAGGCCAATATCTCATAAACTATGACAGCTAGCTTACTTCTTGTGCCGCTGTATAGCAAATCCCTATGACCCACACAATAAGACCAGAGGGAACCCCGTGGTTTCAGTTTTTTTGGGGACGGTTATGGGCTCATCTCGGTCCCTTTTGCAGATAGGAGAAAAAGCCAATTAGAAAGTTGTAAAATGAGTAAAATTTAGTACAAAAAAGCTATAGTTCCATAATAAGAGATGGAAAGGATCGGGCAGCTCCCCCCCCCCCCCCCCCCCAGAAAAGCTAAACAGAGGGAAGCAACAACCGACAATGCAACAATATGTGAATGCATAACAGACAATTTATTACATAACAGACAATTCCCCTTCCTTAAATACACTGACAGATGGAAAATTCGCACAGAGAGTAAGCAGTCATCCAATAGGAATCCTGTTCGCAAATATAATGGACTTGCATAATAGCAAAATGTTCGATTCCTGTAACTATTTCACAAAGTGTAGGCATATTTTCCTCGCATGTCATTTGCGTACTCTGTGGAATCAGCATAAAGTACGGCATGTCAACTTTCTGTAAATATGCCCCGGACACAGTGAATCAGACAGCGTTTCGCATTTGGAGTGTCCATGTCCATCATTTGTTATAGAACTAAACCATTTCTGTATTTAATTTTGACTGGTTCTACAACTTTCTAATTGAATTTTCCCCCTATCTGCAAAAGGGGCCGAGATGGGGCCCCCTAACCACTTAAAACAGGCGCCACAGGGTCTGCCCTAGTCTCATGGTGAGGGCCATAGGGGTTTCCCATACAACGGCACAATAAGTACATAGATAACTGCCACAGTTCTTGAGATATTGGCCTGGGGGAAGACTTTTCTTGTAACACTGTGTATTATAGTAAAAGCAAAAAAAAAATGTTACTAAATTATATCAAAATATCTATAACCACAAAGAAATGCCTTCAACGACTATTCGAATATTTCCCGGATCTCACTAATGAAAAAAAAAAAGAAATAAATAAATAATAAACCATACATTTTTGTTGCCGCATTCATTTTATTTAAGAACTACTCCAATCATTGGTATTGCATCTGTAAACATAAATTTCCTGTCATTTTGAAAGATAATTTCAGAAGCAGTTACCTCCACATAAGAGTTTTTAAAAGAAGTTGGGGGATTCGAAGCGTAAAATAAATGAGTCGTTCGTTTTCTTTCAATTCCACGAAGCGTAATTCCAGTGTACTTAAAGGTCAACCGAAATAGGTCGTTTCTAAGAATAATGGCAGAGCTCCTAATGTCGAACGGGCATTTATTTGTACAGATAATGGGAGAGCAAGTAAATACTTTGTTTAAAAGTATCTGGCGTCTGAATCTCCATTCGACTGTCTCAAATCTTGCATTATATCTTTCATATTCGATAGTTTAGTTTTCCTTGCATTGAAATCTTTATCAGAATGGAAAGAAAACGTATATTTTTTTCAAATTTTGCACCAAAGTTAATTTAAACAAGAAAGATCAATCATGCTTAAAGCATTGATTATGAAACACTTTCCAACTTTAATGCAATTTTATTTAAACAAGTCTAAAATGCAATACATTCCTCGGTAATATTTTAAAACTCATCACAATACTATATTAATTTATTATATTTGAAAACTTAAACCTTCATCGAAGAAAATGAACTTCATTCAAATGACAGCATTGGAATATAAATTGCCTGGTTTAAACAGCTCTAAAATGTTATACATTCCTCCGTAATAATTTTAGAATTATCATAATACTACGATAATTTATTATATTTAAAAACTTCATCGAAAACAACTGAAATTCATTCAAATGACGTCATAGAAAAAATAACACGCCTGGCTCTCTCTATAAATGCAGCATTTCATTCATAGATAATTTCCCATTCATGTCATTTATCACAATACTATAATAATTTATTTTATTTAAAATTTAAGACCATGGAGCTGCAAGTAATTAAACTCTATGCGTAAAACTTCATCGAAAAAATCGTCCTTCTCTTTGTAAAATCAATGAATATTTCATTTGTATCAGCTATATGCAGACTCCATGAACTAAATGATTTTGTGTTAAAGAAATACAGCAATTCTTATACAACTCATTCTACATATTTTGCTGTTTACATTTTACATAGGTGAAAAATAGGTTTCGTTGTAGAAATAATCAAATTTGGAGGAGCATTTAAACTCAGATATATTGTAATTGTGTTGTTTCAGTATGTAGATGCACAGAATTTATGCAAAAATAAAGTGGGTTTAGGACGGATACAACACCCAATTTGAATTAAAAAGAACTTTAAAAATCACGATTTTGAGACAAGATGGATGCCATATGTCATTTTGAAGTGGGTCACGTGATCTTTTCATATCATGGTCACGTGATCGCTTAATATACGACGTGTTATTATTATTTTAATTTTCATTTAAAAAACTACTGAATATATTTCGTTGAATTTTTTTTTATATATTTTCTGGAACAATTTGAATATTACTTAAATTTTTCGAAGCAATTTGTGAATTTTAAATCCGCTTAAAAAATGTTTGAAGAATTAGGTCCCATAGGGCTCAATGTATTTCATTTTTTCAACCCGGGTTCAATCCAAAATTAATTGGGTGATATTATTCATTTATATCCCCATAGGTCCTACAGACCGTCTGAACAACATACTAAAATTTCATTTTGATTAAGTCATTTTTACGGCAGTTATCGTGCTAACGGACAGACAGACAGACAGAATGAACAAAGTCATAAACACTTTTCAACTTTGTTGTAAAGTGTTAAAAACCGTTATTTAAACTTGTCAAAAACAGTGAAACTAACAATTTTAAAAATTAACTTGCAATATTTTATTAATAAGTTTTATATTTTCATTTCTATAATGTATGATACTAGTTTGGTGATATCATTCTTTTACATTCCCATATGTCCCACATGCCGTCTCAACAACATATTAAAATTTCATTTTGATGAAGTCATTTCTCCGGCAGTTGTCTGCGAACGGACAGGCAGAGAGTCAGGATGAACAAATCATAAATACTTTACAACTATGTTGGAAAGTGTTAAAACCGGTGCACATTTAAGTTTTATAAATTATCTCATTAGCTTTTCAATAAAAATCGTATATAAAATAAAAATTGCTCTACACACTTGGTATTCTACCCATTTTGTTGTTCTGCATATTTGTTCTACGCAAGAAAATTTTTACATTTTAATATAATAATTTTTTTATATATATTTTCGAAAAAAATGTGTCTTCCACTGCTCTCAGCTTTCCAAAAGTTTAGAAATTTCAATATCTGTACTAAACTTAATCGATTTGCTCAAGTTTTCGAGATATATTGTAGCCTAACTTCTCATAAACACACACGCCGTCATCAGTGAAAAAATGTTTGATTTGTCTTCAAGGTCGCAGAAAATCTGTAAATCCATCAAAAAGTTTTGATTCTAGTATTATACTTCCCCTTTATATATATTACGTATTGCAGGGAAAGTAAATAAAAAATTCGAAAAGAAAAAATTGATAAAATGTAAACTAACCTTATTTAAAAATGCAATGTAAACGAAATTGATAAATTAAAGTAAAAAAATATCGATTAATCTAATTTAGAAATTACTTTAATAATTAAGTTTGTGTAATTTCCCATACAGGTTTAAATGGCACAAAAAAAAAAAAAAGAAGAAAAAATTCTAATTTAAAATACGTCATTACTTTAATTTAACAAATTATTATTGTTTTAAGAATTAATTTAAAAACTTAATCAATTACTTCATTCTGATTCAGTCCTAATTGAAAAAGAAATAATAAGGAAAATAAATCATAATAAAAACTTCCAATTTAAAAATTAAATTAAAGATTATCACAATTTTTTTGTGTGTGTGGATTTTAAGAAAATAAAAAATAAGTTTGTTCCTAAAAGAATATACATCCCACATTTACATTCAATACCTAAAAAATACATTTAATTTAATTTAATTTTTTTTTTTTGTCATAGGTTAAGTTAAAGGAAATATTCTGTCAATTTAAATGGGAATTTCAGGAGCAGTTGCATGTACCAAAATATACGTGAACGATGAGTTTTTAAAAGGATTAGAAACATAGAAAAATGAGTCGTTCATTTTTTCCCCATTCAGCGAAGCGTAATTCCATGGTACTTAAGGGTCAGCCCAAATAGGCCGTTTCTAAGAGTAATAGCACAGCTTTTAATGTCGAAAGGGTATTTATTTGTAGAGTATTTTGAGAATGCAGTTAAATGTCTTATTATTTTTCTTACAATATACAGTATATGAGTAAGTATTGTGTATAAGAAAGTATTGTGTATAAGGAAGTATTGTAGAAGGATAAAAAAATTCGATTGCTGAATTTGTAGAGAATAACACGTTTTGAATATCTCTGACTACAAATTAACCATATTTTCAATAATGTCTGTTAAAATTATGGCGTTTTGTGTATTTTAGAAACGGGGCAGCTTTCTATCCCGCCAAGTCGTCATTTTCGAATCTAGCTGGCACGTGTATATTTGACAAAATGTGACGAAATCTGATTTTCAGGGGTTGGGTCTCAATCCCCAATATAGCTGTAGACTTTATTAATATTATTTTTATACAATATAACTGCGAAGCTGACAAAAACAAAATAAATACAATTGATGCTGCAGCATCTGAAAAGAAAGAACCTTTAAAAGTGCACACTTTTCCACCCGGCCTTTGTTGTCCACAATGTTGACTAACCAACATTGACAAACCGACCGCCTTAACTACTGAACCGATTTTTATGATTAATGGCTCATTTTGTGTGTTCTGGTGGGAGGTATATATATATTTAAACTTGATTTAGAATACTATTTAGATTAATTTGATTTTAAATTTCAAAAATTGAAAGAAAACGAACAAATGAGGCTCTATCGTGAAATTTGAAATGCTTGCTGTATCATTGTTGCAAAATTATGTCGATAAATATTTTTACAAAAAGTACTGAAATCTCACAAAAACACCACTCCCCGCCAAGTACAGAAAACAAGAACCTTCTTCTAAAACGGTTATGAACTCTTAAATGAATTTGCGCGTAGTTTCCAAAGAACCGGAGCTATATTTTCAGGTTTAGGTGCCCTAGGATTCTAACCCACCGCAGCCCATTTTAGTCGTAATTAATTGTTTTCGATTGGCTACGCTTAAAATGTGTGATTTTCCTTACTGAACAATATTATATTACCCAGGAGAAAATAGAGAGAAATATTGTCTTATTACAACACATTTATACATTACTT
Source organism: Amaurobius ferox (assembly GCA_951213105.1). NCBI lineage: Eukaryota > Metazoa > Arthropoda > Arachnida > Araneae > Amaurobiidae > Amaurobius > Amaurobius ferox. Next base: position 23,121,443 of record OX578143.1, read on the forward strand.
ATTACCGTTTTCCTCAACATATTTTTCTTTTAATATTGACGGAGACATCAAAACTCTAATGGTTGAAGCATAAAATATAGTTAAGATACCAGTTTCAAAAGGCGGTAAAAATCTTTCATCTGTGTAACGCCCATGGAATAAAGATTTAAAAAATCCTCATTTATCTCATGCAAGTCTCTATTTACGTGCCGAGATCTCTAATTATTTCTCAACTTCGCATATCTCACAGTACAGAAATTCAAGACTTTTCCCAACACAAAAGACGCCATAAATATACCTTTCGATAAATCTGCGCTCTCTCTTTGCACGCATAGACATCTCATTTCCTGCATGCATAGACAACTTATTCGCAGTTGGCATGCAACCAGACCTTATTTCGCACCTTGCATGTGAAGGTACCATTCACAACACTTCAGCGATGAGCACTACAAACAGAACTCTCTGAAAATCATGGGATAATTGCAAGGTGTGGGAACAGTGAGTTCGGGTGGAGCTCTCAACTCTTTAAAGTGGATTAAATGAGCAGATTGTGCCACGTTTCGGGGAGATATAAGGATATTCCACACCCATCCTATACCCCTTAATCCCACCTATTTGTCAGCCAACTCCGGAGTGTATATTGTTTGACTCATCTTAAGGATTACGGTACAGGCGCCTGGCAGAAATCTCTTAACTGTTTCATTTGATATTGTTACGGATTTTATTTTGAAAGCAGTATTAGTAAGAGGGAGAAAACAATTGCTGAGTAATATCTTCAGATCGAGAATATATATTAACAAGAAGGATGATATGAATGCTGTTCAATGCCTGCAGACGGAGGCGTTGATCTGGCCCATATTGCACCCTGGCAACAGCCGGGTGTCCTTTCAGCCTTCCATCATTCTGATTTATGACGTCCAGAGCAATGTCTTTTTTAAAAAGTCAGACATTCAATTTTAGCATATAATCTAAAGCTATATTTTTAACATATAATCTAAAGCTTTCCTCTCTCATTATCCAAAGAATAGCCAAACTCAATAGGAGAATCAGGAGACAGATTGCAACAGATTCAGAAGATGGACGGAGCAACTCTGCTGCTGTCCAACTTAGGTAAATGCTTCGGAAACTCTAGGTAAACGGGATCATTTGTCTTGGATAATGCAGGGATTGTGTCTTTTAGAGGTATCTTGCATCTGGCAAGCAAAACAATATCGGTAATATCGGTGTCTGAAAATGCAGTGTGCATTAGATTTCAGCCATTAAATCTACAGGAGGATCCAACACTATATCTGGTTATTGTGAAGTAGATGAAAACTATCTATTATACTTTAAATAAGAGATGTTGTGTGACGTCACGCCTAATGTAGCTTATATATCAATCAATAATAATATACTCACAAAGGCCAATTGTGTCATGATACCTACTAGATGACTCAATATGTCTGGCGATTGTAACGTAGATGAAAACCATTTACCGTATTCGACATAAGGTATTGAAACTGAGCTTCTATTATGTTCATTTTGATAGTTAAGATGAATATTAGACTATTTTAAATTTCTGACAATGTATGCTTACCCAGTACAACAACAAAAATATTTAAATATTGAATCAAACATTTAATGTGGATGACAAACTTCCATGTCGCATTTTCAACTCCATGGAAAAAAAATTTTTTTAGGTGCCGGCAAGGGTGTTTCATTTCAAATTGAATGAATTTCTCCATCACCAAGTTATAATTCTCGAACATTTGCCATAGTCATAATTCAAGCACTTATTGACGATCGATGCCACAAAGGGGGCTCAACAGAAGACTTACAAACGAAGACTTACTGACTGGGATGGGATTCATGCGTACTTTAAAGTAGATTAGATGGACTGATTGCGAGAATTTCAGGAAAAACTTCCCCATCAGTTCAGGGTGCTCCATCCCCTGTTCTTCTCTTAATCCTCACTCAATCCCCACCCATTTGTCAGCCCACTACAGGACGCATATTGCTTGACTCATCCACAGGATTAAACTCGCGAACCCCGCAAAGCAATCTTCTCTTTTTGCTCTATTCTATTTTCCTTTTACTAGAGACTTTTTCATTTTACGTATTGAAAGTCGCGTTGAAAGAGATAGTGGCCTATGTTTGTCTTTCTCAAATATATCTTTTTTTTGTCAGATATAAATGCGACTACCACTGCCTTATGTTCAGATATATATATATATATATATATATATATAATTCTAAATGGAACAAAGTTATGAAATCGTTGGCGAGGGGAGCTGAAAATTACTTGTTTGCGATATGTGAATTCATTAATCAGACGATCTCCTGCAAAACTGCCGTAACAGTTAAAACATCGACGATTTCAAATAACTATCGTCAGTACTATGGCTACTCGGCAATTGTTAAATAAGGGACATTTTCATTCTCTGAAAAATGAGCCAACGGCCCTACCGTGCTGAAAACACCGGTTCTCCTTAGATCACCGAAGTCAAGCAGTATCGGGCACGGTTAGCACTTGGGTGGGTGACCATCTGGGAACACCGCGTGCTGTTGGCACATTTCGGGCGCGGTTGCCCGGTGATTTGCACGCTGGATTTGCACGCTGCCACAACTGCCGCCGTGTTCATGCGGGGAACGATCACGTTAAACATGTGGGTCCGTAAGTCCTTCCGAGAGATTGGTGGTAGGGGAAGGAGGGTACGGTTCCTGTGGATGCCTCCCCCACTGGGTTCCGATCTAAATTGGGTGGCACTTCCCGGCGGTCCAAACGATTACCTTTCTGGTAGATCGGACGGTCTGGATCTCAACAACAACTCTCTGAGAAATTGAAAATAATGGAAGTGTAATTAACTACTGTTCTTTAGTTTAAATTTGTCTTTCATCCATAGTGAACAGATTCTGAGGACGTTGACCATCACGATCAGAGTTTTAAGGCGTATTGCTGCATGTAATGTAATTTAAAAAATTATAATTTCTATCTACTGTGCCCTAATTTCCAGCCGTTGATTTACGTGGAGTTTTTTACCCCCTCAGCATTAAACTGCTTGTGAATAAAGGAGCAGAGTTTTCGTCAAATCAGTTGGGGGCTCCTGTTTCTCAGCTTTACGGTAATAATTGTTTTGGTAGACAACGGTTTATGCTGACAAGAAATATTGCTCATTGTTTATAATATAAATAGTCATGAATTATTATTATTCAGGTTTTTGATGCTCAGTCTTTTGTTGTTTTCCTGTTAGATTATTACAGTGACTTTGCCAATAGTTTTCTTGGACTATTATTCTTATATAATTAGTGTATTACTATTCAAACTCTATCTATTTGGCGCAAATAAGTTAAAACATTAGTTTCATCAATTCAATTAAAGTCCCATTAGAATAATAAGATTACAGTGTTGGTAACTTATGCATATTCTCAATGAATTTCAAATAAAACAAAAGGTATGGGAATTGCATGCATAAACTTCCCAGGAAGAAGTTCAAAATTACGAAAAAAATATTACAGGAAATTCATGGATAGTAAACGAGTTTTATAAACCTACTTCCATGCATGAAAAAAATATTAAAATACTATAAAACTATTGAAGTGTTTGTTATAAATTGAAATGTAGCTAGTAAAAATGTTCAACGATATGAAAAAAAATAACTTCAAAAGACATAACGAAAAATAATATATTTTTTTTTCAAATGGCCAGGCACTTTTGATCTTCGTCATTCGCCTTTATTACAGCAGCCAGAGTGTGAACTATTTAGCCATCCATTGACGTTGCCCCAGGCGCACCAGAGGGGGCGGATCACATTGCGCCCACAACACAAGCATCCATGCCTTACGTGGGGCTCGAACCCACAACGTGGCGGTCGAGCGATTGCTACGGAAACGCTTGCCTTGACCACTCGACACCCACGTCAGCCGAAAAATAAATATATAACGAAGCAATTCATTTTCCCGATTTTTCTCTTCTCTTCCACTTCACAGAATCATGGTAATATGATAAATTGAGCCCTAAATGTAAAGGGATCAATAAATTAGATCGGATTGTCTAAGTTGGCACTAATTTTTGCACTGCATCAAAATATTCTACTTAAAATGCCAAGTTAAAAAGAAAGGTTAGTTATAACCTAAATTAGTTATATGAGTCAAAATATGTATGTACTACAAATAAGAAAAAAAAAGAGAAATTAAAAGAGCGAAACTAACTGAGGTCCTAAATTCAAGAGAAAAAGTTTGTAATTTTTAAAGGCAGGTATCAACTGTGGTCTCAAAATTAGAAGGGGAATATGAGGTTCTGTAACTCCCTAGAGATATCAATTGGTAGAGAAGCAGTCTCAAGAAGAAGAACACGTAGTTTCGAGTCCTACTGTGAGAAAAACTTTAAATCTTTTGCACTCTTTCGTTAACAAATACGATTTTTTATCACATTGTATAAATCACGTATTGTCTAATGTCCATGGTACTACATATACCTCATCTTTACAGTTCGACTTAAGAGAAATAAGAATTTTCAGAGAACTGCAACATAGATGATATCATAAAAATCATTAACATATTCCATTGATAAAACACAGTTCTAAAGAAATAGGTATGAAACTACAACCTTTTTTAGGAATTACATTAATTTGTTTATATCATTAGGATAGAAATTATGTGTCGTAATTTTTAGGTTTTATTCATAAACTTCTGTGGGGAAAAACCAATACATGCTTTTAGCATGAATTACGGCTATATTTATTGCGTCAAGAACTACGATCGTAATATATGACAAATTTGATATTCATAGCTATTGATATCACCGATATTATCCATTAATATCAATATCAGTACGAAATAAATAAATTAATCTTATATAATTTCTTTCACGTTCAATTTCATATAAGATACATAATTAAAATATTTGATGTAAAACATTTTTATATCATCATAGAATATCTTTATGTAAAATACATTTTATTGCACAGGAATATTCTATGTTGTATGAGTTCTAATTTGCATTACAATGCTAATTTTTTTTCAGCAAAATTTTAAATTTGAATAAATATTATTTGATTCAATACGAGCCATTCGCCATAGAAATACATAGAATGGGGTGGTAATAATCTTACCCCATTTCGACCTAAATTATGGTCTCAAATGATTTTGGCGTTTTTGCAACACAAATTTTTAACTTCTTCCTTTTACCTCTATAGTCTTAATATTATACCATTTTTTTTTATAGGTTAATAGTGTGGTCATCTTGCATGGACGCCTAAGGCGAATTCTGTAGGAGCAAAGTCTAAATGAAAGAAGAAGTAAAAGAATGAGAAATGTGTATGAAAATGGTTGTAGAAATTATATTCTATGGATGTTTCACAAACAAAGCTGCCCACTCGTCTTAGCGGTTCTACAATAATTTACAAAACAAATTTATACTTGGAATTACGATGGCAATGTATAAGCATTTCAAAAGCGTGCAATATAACTTACACCAGTAATGCTCTCATACAAACTCATCCCATATCCCCCTTCAACTATTTTGCATAATGCACAACAGGGCTCTTTTCTATTAGCGGATCGTCGCTGCCTTTTCGAGCGTTATCCGCTGATTCACGCTAGAGGTCTGATTAAAAAAGGATACGCAAACCTCAGAGAGAGATTACTCTCCACAAATTCTACCCTCCACTGCCAATGTTTGGCAAGGAAAGGCTTTTCAAGTGAGCCAAATTGAACTTCTGTGTTACAAGTTGGAGTTTCAATCATATCGAACTTTTTTTTCTCTTCAACCTTTTTTTGAAAAGGATGGTGTGTGTTGACGAATGTGTTAGTTAACATCCGGTAAAGCAGTCAGCCGATAAAGAGCGAAATGAATAAAACAGAAAAGAGAAAAAAAAAGATTATATTTAGTTTTCTTATATTTCGTTATCAACGGATAATAATGATATTTAAAGTAGGAATAGAATAAATGAATGACTATTGTATACAAAATTGGGCACTTTAAAATACATAAAACAGAAAGTATTTGCGTGTGAATATACTATTTGTCTCCTCATGAGTGCGTTACTCATCAAATTATATTCTTATCAACAGCATAGTGACCAACCTCTATTCTTATAAGCCAGTAAAGTAACTCCTATTTTTATGAGCAGTTAAGTCAACAAAGCCTATATATAAACTAAATACTATTTCAATGACTAGAATATTCAGCAACTTGCGATCTCATGAACAGAATATATTTGTAACTCCTATTATTCTTAACAAAATACTCAACAACTTATATTCTTCTGGATAGATAATAAGCCCTATTTCATAAAGAAGATAACCATAAAACTCTTTAAATGAGAACCATAGTCATCAACAAGTTCGAATTTTATAAACAAGTAGTTAGAAACTAACTTTCTTGTAAGTACGATATGTAGCAACTTATGTTAAAATGAGAACAGTTATAACTTCTATTATTTTATCATATTACTCAACAACTTATATTCTTCTCTGCCAGATAGCCGCAGCTCTTACTTTATAAATAAAATAGCAAAAACCTATTTAAATAGTATTCAAAACCCCTTATTTTATAAGAAAGGTAGTAAGCAATTACTGTTGTCATGAGCAGAACAGTTATATTTTATATTCTCTTCAAGAGAATATTCAACAGTTTATATCCTTCTCAAAGGGTTGGTAAAAAATCCTACCCAATAAACAGGATAGCCATAACAATTTTTAAAAATAAATATGTTCATATATATATATATATATATATATATAAATCATGTTTTCGTGAAGATAATCATTGACTACTGTTTTTATGCGTATGATATTTAACAACTTCTACTCATATTCTCATCAGCATGGCATTCAGAAAACTGATTTTCTCCTTAGCTTGCTACTCAATTAACCATATATCTAGAAACTTTACTTTTAATGAAACTACTCAGCAACTCCTGTTACAATAAGACAGTCTTGCAAATGGTCTTGTACAAGATAGTCTTGACAGAACAATACACTCCTACCTACTGTTCTCCTGTGTTGAAAAGTAAGAAACATTCTTGCAAGGGCATGACCTAGAGAGTGTATGACATTCATAAAACAGTTTGTCGATGGGAAATCATAAAACAAACTAAATGGAATAATGCACACAGTACAGCAACCAGGTTTGATGCGCCTGTCTAACTCTCGCCAGAGTATATCAGTACTGAAAATCTGTTATCTGCGGAGGTAGGAAAAAGTTGCTATGCGCCATAATTTTATAAACCTCAGCAGAGATCAAAGAAGTCAGTCGTACCGTGCAGTTGGCATCAAATTTTCAGAACTCAGAAATGCGTCAGTCTTAATGGCAGGCAATTGGTGTTGCCTATTTCATTAGTCCCCCGATTAGCAAAATGTCAGCACTTGCAAGTTTTCTTGCTATCAGTGCAATTTCCGCCAATTCGGAGATGGTGAGTTTTATCAAGGATTTAACTGGTTTACAATAAATGTTAATACACGAAGAAAATTCCAAGGTTTAAAAATTCTTATAGATCAAATATATTGACCTTGTTGCCGATGAAAATATTCCCTTTCTTGGAGAAAGTTATAGTCTACGTTCTAAAAAAATAGCGCTATTTAATTAGCAAAAAAAAAAAAAAAATAAATAAATAATTGCTCACACGATTATTATTTTCATTTAACGTAGCAAATTTGCGTTACAAATCCTCAATAAGCATTTATCGAATATAGATCCTATTACCTGAAAATTAAAAAAAAATCTTATCGCAATCATTATTTCTTAGCCATAAAAAACGAACAGCATAAAAACACATTCTACATTTCTCTCTTCTTATATTTTGTGTCAGCTATTACTTCTAACTATGCAAAGAAAAAAAAATAGATAAAAACCCCGTCATACATTATTAAACTTAAGCCCAACCACAATATATCTGTAACGTTATCTAACCATAACGTGCTCTCTATTTTATTTTGAACACATATTAAGCTAAAGCCATCTCATCTTGCAAGTTTCTAATGCCTCTATGGCTACCAATTAGCCTCGATAATAGCAGGTAGCAGTCGGAAAGGCATAAACAACAACCCACAGGGGAGGCATCGAAGGTTCAAAATATTCGCCTCGCCTGCCCCTCGCCCCTCCGGAAGGGGTGCATAATTCTGCGACATTCTGCCGCTTTATCGGTAATTTTTACGGAACTGGGAATATCAGGGCAGGAGTGTATATGCCATGCTTCCGCAAGGGGTTATCCCGAAATTTCTGATCATAATTTTAGATATAAACAAAGAGTTGTATTGATATTAGGCGGAAATATTAGCTTCGAAATCAAGTCTGATAATGTCTTTACAATATATAATATATGCAAAGGAAATTATCTGATGAGAAGAGGGGGTAAAATTCGCCTCTCGTATTTAGGCGAATTTACACGTTTCGAACATCCCCGATAACGGATCGACCATTTTTGCTTCCTCATACGTAGCACTTAGAAGTATTGTTCCCACGAGAATTTTTGATTTCGATATTTTGATGCCAATATATGTTTTAGAACCTCCTGAACATGTTTTGATTATTTTTGGTGTGATGCCCGTCCATCTGTCTGTGGTGGATTTCTTGTACACATTATAGCTGCCACAAATATTAATGGATTTTCGCGAAGCTCTATATTTAGCTTTGTTAACGAAAAATCTACAACTAAATAATACTACCGTAAACTTTTAAATTTATTCGCAATTTTACATTTCTTTAACATGACAGCATTCAAACTATAAAATATATTTATTTAGTAAATGCAAAAATCTATTTCATGATTTTTATTATATAGACTTTGATATATATATATATATATAATATATATATATATATATTAGAAAAATGTAATAATAAAGAAATTCAAGTAACATTAATATCACCATAGATGCAAAACCACGGTCATATTGCCGATAAGAGAAAAGAACAGCACCGGCCCAAATTCGATGATTAATTAGAATTTAATTCATCTTCAGGTCTGAGTATTTAATTCCAATTAACCCAAACAAATGCCTGTTTCAGATTGAATATACTATATATCACCCCCTTTCCATTATAGTGATAAGTTATCTTCTATTTTTATCCTTAGTCTTGGCCTATAGTTACTTATTTGTAACAGATATGCTAGAGATGGATTTTTTTGTACTTACTGTAGTTTATGCATAGTTTTGGATAAAAATTTCAACTTTAATTATACATATATATATATCAAAGTTGCATAAATATTTAAAATACTACAGTTTAAAATGTTTTAATAGTTCAAATATTTTATGTTTTTATATACATCTAAAATAATAAAAGACGATATCTGTCTGTTTGTTCGTCTGTAGCTAAATATATAAGAGACGTACGGCCATGAAATTCGATGCACAGGTATTTTAGGACCCGGGAAAGGCACCTCGGATATATTTGTTTTAAATTCGAATTTGTTCTTTAGTTATATTTTATGTTTTAACACGATTTTCACACAAGTGAGTTCCTTAGTGTTGTTATTATCTCAGAGTTCCTATCTCAACACCATCGGGAATATTGAAACGGACTTAGAACGAAATTCTATACACTTAACAGTCGAATTTTTGTGAATCTTTAAAAATACATATACTTTTCGTGCGTTGAAGACGTAATCTATCATCTATAATAATAAGGGAATTCCAACGCAGGATTTGTATTTTAAATCGCGGGCAACTTGCCCGAGATTTACGATGCAAATCTCTGATAAAAATTACACCGGAACTCACAGCAAAATCCTGCAAATCGAAGAGCATTTTAACAATACGATCGTTTATAACAAATATAAATTAAAAAAACTGTTGTGTGGGTGCGCCACGGTTACGTCACTTCCACTCATCTCAAATCTCGGGCAACGACGGGTACATTTACTAGTATTTGAATAAAAAAATATTTTTATTCATATAAATATTTACATATTGTATAAAATTGCATTATTTTCTCATTTAAATATTTAACATTAAATTCAATACTATAAATAATACTATACCTGTAAATGTTAATATGCGTTTACTACTTGAGCGCTTTAGATGATTTTAGAAGCTAACATAAATTTTCAATCGCTCAACCACCCACTGTTGAATCCTTCCATCCAAAATGCATATCTTAATGTTTACTTCCCTGCATGAAATGTTTAACATCACAAAATACCCTTCATTATCTCCATTATATAAATATTATCCAAACTAACAGCATCGTTTTGTAAATATAACAACGTCCCCATTTTTTTTTTTTTTAAATATTTTTTTTATTTATTTTTTAATGGGGATAAACAATGCCCTCCAACGTGGTTTGGAAGATTCCCATACCTTCAAAGAAGGGGGAAGGGGGGCGCCAGTAGAAGAAGACTCAAAATTATACGTTCCGGTATACTAGCAAAGGGGAACTTGTGATTACCATGTTGGCCAGGCTACTGGAAAACCTTGAGCTCGGAGATCAGGATGTGCAATTAGAGTTCGAGACACTCCTCTAGTTCGTAAGGGCAGATCGTGGAGTCTTCTTGGGCCGCCGTTGCCTGGTTTCCCACCAGTAGGCGCTGGTGGTGATAGTCAAGGATCATGTATGAATAGATTAAATCAAGGTTGTTAGTGAGACCATCGTGTTTAGCGGTTACCCATTGTTAATGGTTATTTATGTTTCTTTATTTATTCGTTTTCTTAACGTAACAGAAAAGAAAAAGAAAAAAAAAACGAAGAAAAATTATAAAAAGTTCG
>OX578143.1:23134610-23264458 GCA_951213105.1 Amaurobius ferox
AAATTCTGACAACAGACAAACCACTACGATCCCAACTTCTAAGTAAACTCACTGCAGCACACTATTATAATCTTCGCTATTCATGAAATCTACACGCATCTGCACTTATATCTTCCAAAACTCGAAAATTTTCGATTGTCTGACAGACCTTCTCATTATATATAATCAAATGCATTGGCAGAGCTAACAAAAGGACATACACTTGAATAATGATACTACTGAAGGATAAAAGCGTTGTAGAATAATTGGAGAGTTCAATTCATTTGCTGTAAGCTCCATAGTATCAAATCTAATTAGAGTCCGCGACCAGAGCTCGCAATTAGCATCTTCAAATCATGTGATTACGCTCGTTTTGATCCACCACTGAATCAAGATGCGTATCCCCCGACCCAATTTGCAACGCATCCTCTTTGTCTATTAATTCTCGATTCGACAAATTGGAATGGCGAAGGTGAAAGTCTAACTGTTACGTATTTGTGACTGAACTTGTATTTAATGACGCATCAATGGAAATAATCTGATGTGGGCAACAAATCACACTTTGGCTACAATTTTAGCAAATTTATTTCTCCAAGATTAAACACGCGTAAGATCCATTGAATAGTTAGAATTGTGTTCTTGCAAATAACAACATCCATATGAAGCGGTTTTACGCTTATTATGTAACCTTAAGTATAACTGATACCTGAAATGACAGTATGGAAAGTTACTATACGCTACAGTATTATTAGCCTCTATGGAGACCGACAACTTTAGTCTTCTTGCTGCTATTTTATCGAGCTATGCGAATTTATCGATCTCTTCAAGTAATTCGATATATTTGGCTCATTTGTATTAATAAATTCAGTTTTATCACCATTCGCATCTAAAGTATAGTTGAAACTGACGTTATTTCACACCGTACTATCACCATTGATCAAGGAATTATCATTATTTTACAAAGAAAAAATGATATGAAAATCTTAATTGCGAATCGTTTGTGGTCTAATCATGCTGTGGGAAATAATGTGTTCGGTTTCGGCCAGGCTCGAATCCGATACCAAGAGCTTACAAGACCAGCACTACAGAGTTAAGCCAAAAGGGATAAGGGATCCGAACTTATAATTCAGCTACTGATTCCTAGCATGGTTGATCAATGTTGGAAAGCGCAGATATGCTGATGCCACAGTGCGAATTACAAGATATTATTTTTAGTTCTAATGTTACATAATAGATCCAGACCTTTCATGGCCCGGCCATACGCTCAATTGCCGTAAACCCCTGGGTTGGATGTATGGTCTGGGCCTTTAACACCTTTCATGGCGATGCATAAATTTATCCATCCATGAATGTATGTGGATACATTCATGCAACCGAAAAGACAAACATATTTTTAAACGTTTTCAAAACATGCTTATACGAGATTTCATAATGCGCCGTAAAAAAACATTGAACTCAACAATGTTCGGAAAACAACACTCCATCCACAGGAAGAAAAAAGGGAAATAAAAAAGAAAATAAATCTTCAGATTCTTAAAAGCCGCCAAGTAACTGAAAATGACTCTTCTCATTTCCAGTATGGTTGCCCCTGCCGCTAGCATTTTCTAACATCAACATCAGGAGAAATCATCTATAGTTGGAGACGAAATTACTTTTCTGGGAATACATAGAATAAAAATAGTCTTCTAAAAAAATAAAATTAAATTAAAAATTGGGGAAATAAGCTATCTTAAAACCAGTAATAAAAAACAAAAACATACTGATGCCAACAGAAGATACACATAATAATGAAATTTCTCTTTTTATCTATTACGTTCTGCCGAAAGCTATGAATGCAAAAACATTTGTTTTGGAATCAAATCCGAAACAAACACGCGCTGCAGGCAATTTAAACTCCTATTCATCAAGACAAATATGTAGAAACGTCAGTTTCTTTCAGAAATGCTGTTGTCGGAACTTCTGGCAAAAATCAGTCTTGGATTCTTGACAGTTTCCAAGCTGGGTTCCAACAAAAAAAAAAAATGGGAAGGTGGGGGTGGGGGTGGGGATACAGACAGAAACCTTTTTCCGCAACGAAATGCGTTTCAACTAGATTAATATTTCAGAGTTATAAAAATACACCGAATGAATGGGTACACAGCAAGGAGAAAAAGAAACTTGCCTTGGACCGGGGATTGCTGTCAAAGGACGCCGACATTGCAAAAAGCAAAAGTGTAGTTCTAGAATCACTTAGTAAATGAAATTTTCTGCAAGGGTGCTCCGCCCTTCGACCTGGTTATGAAAAGAATGGGGCGTAAAGCCCAGGCACAGGATCATTTCATAAATGCAATAGGAACTCTTGTTTTTATATAACTGTATATGAATGTTTTGTGGCATTATATCAGGTCAGTATGTAGGATCACGTTTAAACTATATAAAAACTAATAACTCAATTAATTCAGCACCAACAATCCACACAAAAATCGTGGTGTGCATTCTACCTGTGTTATACAATTATAACGTTTAGGCAAATAACCCTGCAGGCTTGGTTTACGGTAGGGGAGGGGGGGGGGTCTGAAAATTGTTTTGGAATTTAATGACCTTGCGTTTCATGGCAGTAGTTTTTAATTTCAGGAGCTACAAAGAAGAGTATTCTACCCTATAATAAAAATGTTAAAGATAAGAAACAAGACTTCTCTGAGGAGAATCCAGGATCCTGAAGGATAATATGGGACTCACTGCAGCAATAGAAGCAAAGGCAATATCATTTAAGTAGCTCAATGGATGCAAATTCTTGGAAAATGGATACAAATTCTTGGATAATGGAAAATGGATACAAATTCTTGGATAATGGAAAATGGATACAAATTCTTGGATAATGGAAAATGGATACAAATTCTTGACCTGAACTCGAACCTGAAAATGACCTGAACTCGAAATGAACTCCTAATTTCGAGTTCAGGTCATTTTAGATTCCTCACCGCTCCCGATAACTCAGTTGGTAGAACACATGCCTTGAGATAAAGACATCAGAAGAGAAAGTTCTAATGGCGTGACTTCATACTGTGGCCCATGTTATTAATAAGAGTAAATAAAAGATTGTGCAGGTAAAAAGTGAAGATGCATAACACGGTATAAATAAAAGGTAAGGTTATCCATACCGAGAAACTTGGACCGAAAATTTAGAAGAGAATTCGCGGTCACTCAAAAATGTGACTGCTCAATTCATAGAACACTTGATGCCTTAGGATTTAGAGATCAAAGAATATAGTCCTTTGATGAGTATAACAACGTACGTGTTATATTTTCAAAAATATTTAATAGGACAATTTACTGATGCCAACAGATCTGCAAAATGTTATTGAAATGTGTCGCCAAGTTCTCCAAACTTCTTGCTATGCGTGATAGATAGAGACACAGAATTTTCTTATTTATATATCTTGTATTGAAAGTAAATGAAGAAATGTTAGGAATAAATAGAAATAAATCTTTTGCCCCAGCGAAATGCATTTAACATAGATAAATATTTCAGGGTTCCAAAAATGCACTAGATGAATGAATGAAAACAGGACGGATAGAAAAAGAAACATATATGGCGGGGATTGCTGTCAAAAGGCGCCTGCATTGCCAAAAGCAAAAGTGCTGTATTAGATTCACTTAGCAAATGAAATTTCCTGCAGGGCTGCTCCGCCCTTTAGGCACGGTATGAAAAGGCTGGGGTAAAAAGCCCCACCATGGGAAGATATGACAATGTTTACGGATTCTTGGCATATGTGCCGTAAATATAAATGGATGTCGCTTGGTATGGATAAAAATCCTGCTATGCATTTCGGAGTGCATTTTAAGCCCAGTAAGACTGCAGGACATCCCCGGCGGGCATATTTTGCGTGCATAGGAGAAAAGCATTCACTTTTACTCACTTTGCTTTGCATTTGTGTATATTTGTGGAACAAACGATGGTTCATTGATGTAAATGTTGATGTAGATGTTTTATTGAAGTAGAAGTGCCACGTATGTGGATGTATCATTTATTTCGTTCCTCGCATTGTATTGATCACAGAACAAGAAATATCAATCATGCATAAAGTATTGATTATGGAACACTTTCCAACTGATATTCAAAATGCGATACATTCAGCGGTGATATTTTTTTAATTATCACAGAACTACGATAATTTATTTTACTTGAAAACTTGAAACTTCATCGAAAAAAAAAATGAACTTTATTCAAATGACGTCATTGAAATATAAATCGTCTGGTTCTCTATGTAAAAGTTGTGAATATCTCTTTCATACTTTTTTATTCCAGACTTCAGAAACCAGACTCTCCCCTTCCCCAGAAAACCCCAAGTAACTTACAATGCTGAATCATTCCCCAATTAATGGTATCGACTACGCTTCAGAACCTACTGGAGCCACATTTTTGAAGTAGTCCCCCTCCCAGAGACTGATAAAGGGTTCCAAAAGTGTTTTCTGGCTCTCCAAGCGCTCCTGGTGACCTAGAAGACTGAATCTTTGCAGATTTAAAGTATCGACCATTAGAAGAAATTTATCGTAGCCGGATTTCGGAATTTCTCTCCAAGAGAGGAGAAATTGGTTTTCCTTAAAAATCTTATCAGACCCTTCAGAAGCCCCTGGTGACTTCTGACTAAATCTTTGCATATTCATATTACGACCATTAAGCAAAAATTAATGTAGCCGGATTTTTAATTTTCCTTCTAGGGGCAAAGAAATTGTTTTCAAAAAAATTTCTTCAGCCCCTCCAGAAGCCCCATGGTCACATATAAAGCTGAATCTTTGCATACTTATAGTACCCACCTTTGGACATAATTTATCGCAGCTAGATTTTCGATTTACCTCTCAGGGACGGAGAAATTGAGGTTTTTCGGAAAATCATTTTAGACCTCCCAGAAGCCCCCTGGTGACTTAGAAGGCTAAATTTTTGCACGTCTATAGTATCGACCATCGAAAGAACCTAACGTTGTCGCATTTTCGATACCCCCACCCCGGGCGGTGATTATTTGGGTTTTAATGTATTTTCACACCATTAAACAGCCCTCCGGTGGCTTAAAAGGATAAAACTTTGCAGACATAATATCGATCACTTTGCCGAACCTTACAAAGCAGGATTTTCGATATTTCTCCCGGAGTGAATAAAAGGGGGAAGTTAAAGTCACTCAGAACCCTCCAAATACCTCCACCGAGGACATAAAAGATTAAGTCTTGAACCCTGGGTGGAACCTAACCATCACAGAAAGATCGTCATATGTGTGACAGTGACGTTGTAGTCACGTGACCCCTGGGTCACAATGTGACATCGTATTTGTGACTTCTATGCGACTTTACGTATTAGTAAATTTGTAACTTCATTGTGACTATATTCTGTGACGTTTCTAAAATTTAATTAACACGTAACAATGTAACGACATTACAATGGCAATTACAATGTGACGTCACAAACAAGTTAATATGCGACGTCACAAACGACCATGAAAATGACGGAAATGACTTCGCTATGACCTCAATATGACATTGCCGAGACGTACTGCGACGTCCTGTGACGTCCCAAAGTCACAGTGTGACGTAAATCTTACGTCACTGTGAAAAAAAATGCTGTTAGGGAAGTGAGCCCATTTTCAATTGAGACAAATATTTCCGACGATAAGCACCATATATACATTGCAAAGAAGAAAGTAATAAAAAAAATATTAAAAAAAATTCACTTTAATTTTCAGTGTTGACATACGTAAATACTAGTATTCTTTAAAATTTTCTACAGAACTTAGTGGTATTTTTCATGCATATTAATTGAAAAAAAAAAAATTGTGCAGTGCTCTAAAAATATGTGTACCCCAGTTTAATAACATCTTGCTCATATAGTCCTGGTTTTGACCCTATACTTCACCTTTTATTTATAAACACGGAAACATGCAGCAGGAATATAAGTAAAATAAAATATATTGCTTATTTTTAAAATGGTTTCTGCGTTCCAAAACTCGAGAATATATTTAGTCGAATGCTTCAGTCGATATAAAATGGAAAAGCCTAGTTTAAGAATGGACTGGAAAGCAGAAAGTATTTTTTTATAATCGATTTCTTAAACATTTATGTATTCCAGAACGTACTCAAAATGCAAATTACCAACATTTGCAGAAGAAATCGTTCTTTTTCCATTCATATTTAGATGGCGTCCCAAAATGAAAAATACATGAAGCTGAGTACATTTGTTTTGGTTCAGTGCTGTAAAATACTGGTTTTGCAGTGAAGTCTATTGTTAGTTTTAGATTATAAATGCGAAATAAACGATAATCACATATATGGATTGATTGGCAGCTTGAGATGCACCATAAGACCGTAATGATAATAGCAACATTCAAGAGTAGGGATGCACTATAAGACAGTAGTGAGAATAGCAACATTCAAGAGTAAAGATGCACCATAAGACTCATCAGAATAGCAACATTAAAGAGTAGGAATGTACTATAAGACTGTAATAAGAATAGCAACATTTAAGAGCAGGGATGCACCATAAGACTCTAATGAGAATAGCAACATTCAAGAGTAGGGATGCACTATAAGGCTGTAATAGGAATAGCAACATTCAAGAGCAAGGATGCACTATAAGACTGTAGTGAGAATAGCAACATTCAAGAGTAAGGATGCACCATAAGACTATTGAGAATAGCAACATTCAAGAGTAGAGATGCACTATAAGACTGTAATAAGCATAGCAACATTCAAGGTCAATGATACAGTATAAGACTGTAGTGAGAATAGCAACATTCAAGAGTAAGGACGCACCATAAGATTCTAACGAGAATAACAACACTCAAGAGTAGGCATGCACTATAAGACTGTGATAAGAATAGCAACATTCAAGAGCAAGGATGCACTATAAGACTGTTGTGAAAATAGCAACATTCAAGAGTAAGGATGCACCATAAGACTATTGAGAATATCAACATTCAAGAGTAGAGATGCACTATAAGACTGTAATAAAAATAGCAACATTCAAGAGCAAGGATGCACTGTAAGACTGCAGTGAGAATAGCAACATTCAAGAGCAGAGATGCACCATAAGACTGTAATAAGAATAGCAACGTTCAAGAACAATTATTCCGATCGAGAAGTTTTCATCGGTTACGAACAAAATTTATTTTTATTTCAGAAAATTATCCTCTGTAAACTGACCCCCTATATCGATACATACCATTTACTAACATTGTACAATTTATCTATAAATACAGTCGTGCAGAAACCTGTCCAAATATTTAAGGTCACATACATTTGAAAAAATCATCTTTTGGTTTAGAGAATTACCTCAATTTTTCCGTTTCAGGGTCTATTTTTTGCCCGCATCATTTTTATGCTATAATTTCCTTTTCTTCAAAAAGAGAAACCTCCTTCGATTTAAAATCACTGGTTAAGAGCAGCAGCTTTGGAAAGGATACCTTACATGGATCACTTACCCAGTGCAGTGACTAACATCCATGAACCAGTTTCGCTTTTTTTTTCGCGTTTTTCTGGACGGGACAGTCAGTAACTGTATGGTAGAGAAAACTGGCTATTGCTTCAATTATGGCGAGCTTTCGTGGCGACTGACAAGAAAAGTCATATCTCTAACGTTTGGCTCAAACATTAAAACATATTGAGCCTATTCTGCATGGCGCTGCAATGGCTAAGTTCATATTAAGGGAACACACAGAGGATGGAGTAGCTACAACTAGAAATCACGCTACTAGTGCAGCTGACGTTCTATGTGTGCATGTCGGAATGATGTCTGTGAGTTCAAGGATGATATCTAACGTACGAAGTTTACATTATTAGAACATAAGTGATTTACAGATTTTATAACGTTTATTTAACGTTTATCATGGTAAAAACATGTTGGGTAAACTAGACTTTGTTTAGAAATAAATAAATTAAAAGATGAACTATAATTTTTAAATATTTGCATCTAATTTCTTTCCCTGTATGAATGATGAACCATTTTCTTGGACTTAAGTGTCCCTCAAATCCCCATGTTTGCCCATTCCCTGTCTCCATTTATCGCACCTTTGCCCCTATTCCCCGAAATATATCACCAGCAAGTTGTGCCGAAATCCTTCCAAAATGAGATCCAAACATCGAAGGGGAAAACTCCATCATTGGAAAAGATGAAAAATAAGCGACACTTCTGAAAAAAAAATCTTGTCACTTGCGATGTTAGTGGGAAAATTCCAAATAGAAGAAATAAAGTTAGAAAAAAGTGTTGGGGTAGGGGTATATATTCGCCGCTCTTACAAAAGAAGATTCAGTGTGTTGACAGTCGTGCAAGTGCAGGGATTTCTAACTTGTCCACACGACGAAGACACGAATGGGGAAGGAGGAATCCTTCCGCGAGGATTTGCTGCAGGATTTCCGCTTTCTCATCTTCTTTCCTTTTTTATGTTTCAACCCGGCGAATGTTTGAGAAAGATCCCCGGGATAAACACTTGTGGTAAGTTTTCAGATCCATATTTTTTATTTCTTTAAAAGCAGAACGCTTTTTAATAGAGTGCTTGAAGATAGCGGAAAGATTGGAGATAAAGTTGGGAAGAGGTGAAGATTAAAGTGGTTCAAGGAATTGCTGAGTTCGAAGTCTCTATATAAAGTTATGTGGATTGGAGTTTCAATTATCACTTTCCTTTACTTTTTATACAGACCCTGTACATAATGTATAAGGAAAGTATTGTGACGGGGTCGAAAATTCGAATTCAAGTTTTCGACGGGAGAGCACGTTTCAAGCATCTCTGATCACGAATCGAACATTTTTGAAGTGATGTCTCTCTCTCTCTCTGTGTGTGTGTGTGTCAGTGAGTCTGTGGAGACGATATCTCACGAACGAATGGAGCGATTCGAATGAAATTTGGTACAAAAATCACAAGCCGTGAATACTGGAAGCCTATTGTTTTAAAACATAATTAAATGTTCAGAACCCTCCTAAATTTTCGAGTGAAATTTTGAAAAAATCATCAAAAAATCAAAACCTTTAATAAAGTTAAGCAAATAGACATTTCTTATGTCATTTTTCCTTACAAAACGATTGACATAAACTTTAGAACGCTAGCATGAACCGTTCTCGAGATATTGCACATTTTTTTTAAATAAATGTATCAAAAAATCCATTAAATTAAAAAAAAATATAGTAACTGTTTGGAAACATGTTCATTTTTCATATGTAATATCATGCGATAAATTTGGTGACATCATTCTCGTGGATCTAACTCGTTCCATTCACGAGAAAAGATACTTTGTGTAATGCTTTTTTATTTGAACGCCAATAGTCATTTATCCGCTGTAAGAATAACTTATTCCTCCGTCTATAACGCTTGGCGAGATTTTGACGACGAATTTAGCGGAATGTCGCCAAGTTGGCGACATTTTAAAATGTTGCCAAATTAACGAAAGCCTCGCCAAATGGATAAAAATGACGCTAAATCAATGAAAATGACGACTAATTGAAGAAAATTCAATATCTTGGAAAGAATATGAGTATCTACTATAAGAATATCATTTTTTTTTAACTGTAAAAGTAGTAAATTCATTGCATTATATAAGGAAAGTCATGTGCTGTCCACATCAGATTTTTTTTTAGTCCTTATTGATGGCCTTCACAGTCCACATGGGATAATTTTATTAATTTCTAGGAATTTCATTTGCATTGTAGTAGCAAAAACTAAAGTAAGTGTACAAATCTCTTAATATCAACTTGCAAAACTTTTGCAGTATTACTAATAATGCAGCAAAATTAGACCAATATGGTCAATATTTCTGTGATAATTATGTATAAAAATGTGTCAAATACTTAGGTAAAATTAGAAACCAATAGTAGGCAATAATGGCAGACAATATATAAAGTTTAATTACAGCCAATATTCGAATATAGGGAAATAAGAATAACAATTGGTTATGTTGGTCTAAAAGCATCCTTAAAAAACGATTGGTAAATATGCATGAAACCAAGCAATTTTGGAATGTTTAATGTAAACCTAATATATACAATTATTTTTGGAAATATTTTAAAATTTCCATTTATTTTCCTTTTCAGACAAAATACTATATATTATAGAAAATATGCGTAAAATTGCAAAGATCAGGACACTTTTGATCTGTTTCCAGAACATTATAAAAAGCTGTAACGCATTTCAAATGTGCCATTTAGCCTTTTCAATGTAATGTTCTCAAAATTATACGTAATGCTTACAATTCGTCAAGTACTAGAATTTCTGAAAGCTTTTTTTGAACTTTCCAACATTTTTTAAAGAGATTTTATTTTTCGAAAAATTAAGTTAATATTTTAAATTCATAAATATAAAAAAAAGATATGTAAAAGGTTCTAGTTCACTGAAGAAAATGAAAACAAAGTTTTTACCAATTATTTATAAAAATATATTTTTGTAGATCTTTCAAATACGTTTTAGTGGTATTACAAATTTAAAAAAAAACAAACTTAAACACTTTGAAAAATTGAAGAAGTATTATTTTTGCCAAGTACAAAAATTGTTGAAAAAGTCGTTAATAATAATATCAAATTTTAAAATGCCTTTTTTCGCTTAAATGTGATTTATAATTATGTCCTTTGGAATATCAACAAAAAATTTATACATCTTAAAGGATACGATAATATTTGGATTTTAATAATTTTAATATAAACACTTTAACCTAGATTCCACTATTTATAATTCAAAAGAGAACAAACTTTTTGTTTCAAAATTTTTGTATACAATTTTTTATATATAATTAAGTAGCTTCTTTATGACCTTAAAGTTCTCTAAACCCTATGTTTGCTCAAACTTCCCCGCTATTGCCTCCCCCCCCCCTTCTATCCTTTCAAATGGACTACCAGCAAGTTCTGCTGAAAACCTTCCAAAATGGGATACTAGTACAAGAAAGGAAGTTCTATCGTTGGAAAATGTGAAAAACAAGCCATACTTATTTTTAAAAAATCAAGTAACTTGTAATATCAGTGGGAACATTCTGAATAAAAGAAATAAAATTGCCAAAAATGGAATGGACCTTAAATTTCTCTAAACCCTATGTTTGCTCAAACTTCCCCGCTATTGCCCCCCCCCCCTCTATCCTTTCAAATGGACTACCAGCAAGTTCTGCTGAAAACCTTCCAAAATGGGATACTAGTACAAGAAAGGAAGTTCTATCGTTGGAAAATGTGAAAAACAAGCCATACTTATTTTAAAAAAATCAAGTAACTTGTAATATCAGTGGGAACATTCTGAATAAAAGAAATAAAATTGCCAAAAATGGAATGGAGCGGTGGTATATCCGCACGTTTTTACAAAAGGGAGATTCAGTGTGCTGACAGACGTGTGAGTGCAGAGATTTCCAATTCGTCCACGCGACAAAAACACGAAGAGGAAAAATCTTTCTGTTAAGATTTGCTGTAGGATTTTCGCCTTTTTGTTCCTTTTCCTTCCTCTCTTCATATTTTGACCCGGCAACTGTGTGAGAGAAATCTCCTGGATAAACACGTGTGGTAAGATTTGAAATCCATATTCTTTTCATTTCTTTTAAAATAGAAAAAAAAAATCTTGTTAATGGAGTGTTTGAAGATGGCAGAAAGCTTGCAGTGGATAAAGGAGCTGCTAAATTTGAAGTCCATATCTGAAGAGACTTTGAAATTGAAGACTTTTTAATTTCTTTTTAGTATTTAATTAATTCTTTTCGCAGCACAAATTAAATATTTTGAAATACTCTTTTACTACGTCAGAAATGGCATGTTTCTGATTAATCCATCTTCGAAGGAGGTAAAGTGAAGGAAATTTTACTTTTCCTATGCGTACCATAGGCGTAGTTAGGATCTCGAATGGGGGTGGAGGTTATGATAGAATGGAGGATGGGGTTACAGTGTTTGATTTTTTTTTCCAACATCGACCCCTATAGAAAACTAACGCAATTTCTAACACCAATAAGGGATTATTGTTGTAAGCGTCCCATAGGCGTAGCCAATATCTCGAATGGAGGTGGAGGTTATGATAGAATGGAGGATGGTGTTACAGTGTTTGATTTCTTTTCCAACATGGATCCCCTATAGAGAACTAATGTAATTTCTAACACCAATGTAGGGATTATAACTATAAGCGTACCATGGGCGTAGCCAGGATCTCGAATGGGGGTGGAGGTTATGATAGAATGGAGGATGGTGTTACAGTGTTTGATTTCTTTTCCAACATGGATCCCCTATAGAGAACTAATGTAATTTCTAACACCAATGTAGGGATTATAACTATAAGCGTACCATAGGCGTAGCCAGGATCTCGAATGGAGGTGGAGGTTATGATAGAATGGAGGATGGTGTTACAGTGTTTGATTTCTTTTCCAACATGGATCCCCTATAGAGAACTAATGTAATTTCTAACACCAATGTAGGGATTATAACTATAAGCGTACCATAGGCATAGCCAGGATCTCGAATGGGAGTGGAGGTCATGATAGAATGGAGGATGGGTTTACAGTGTTTAATTCCTTTTTCAACATCGACCCCTATGGAGAACTAATGTAATTTCTAACACCAATGGAGGGATTATGACTATAAGCGTACCATAGGCGTAGCCAGGATTTCGAATGGATGTGGAGGTTATGCTAGAATGGAGGATGGGGTTACAGTGATTCTTTTTTCAACATCGACCCCTATAGAGAACTAATGTAATTTCTAACACCAATGGAGAGGTTATGACTATAAGGCATCCTCTTTTGCCTACAACGATGTACTGTACATATGATGATGTATAGAGTAAGTATTGAAATGGTATATAAAAAAAATTAAATTCGAGTTCTCAATGGATTTTTACATTTTGGACATTCTATAACAAGAATAAATTATTTTTAAGTTGATGCTCGCTTGCGTGTGCTCGCGCGCATATGTGTGTGTGTTTACATGTATCCACTCTAGCTCCAAAACTATCTCTTGGAATTCCATGAAATTCGACCGTTCAGAAAATCATGGGTTGTTCTGGTGTTGGTTGGATTTTGGTGCGATTTAAAAAATAAAAGAGTAATAGATCAAAAGAAGAAAACAAAATAAAAAAATAAAATTGCTCTAAAAATATTAGTTTAATTGTTGTTATAAATGTAATTCAAAGCAAACAGAACCATTCAATGCTCTAGTATAAACCGTTCCATTTTCAATTTTGTGGACTTGGCGTCATTTTAAAATGCACCAAGTCACCAAATGACTAAAATTATCACTAGTATTGTGATCAATAATGAACAAATATGTAAGTATTATTTCCCCAACTTTGAATTTGTATTGGAAATATTTCCCATATTTACTCAATATCGGCATTTGATAATTATCCAATATTCGACAAATATTTTCATACAATTTTGAGTAAATATTTCAGTGTGAATTCCATATTGAGAAAATATTGCATATATTGGGGGTCTAATAGTGGAAACATATCAGTATTAAATACAGAAGACATACAGGACCATTTTGGAGACAAAATTCTACTCCAACATTGTTTCGCTATTAATAAGCAAAGTACTTATCGAATGTAATTGTCTCTAGAATAAAAGGATAATGGAATTTTTACTCAGCTTACACCGCTAATATCTAGAAAAACAGCCATAACAGCATTAACGATCTATAACACATGTTGCCAATAATTCATGCATATCTAAAAATGCTAGGCTAAAAAAAAAAAAGTAAAAACGCTCCACGATTGGAATTCTGCTTCATTACCAGCTTTACTTAATTGCGCGAACGAATCGTATCTGAGAATTGAATTATAACTCGTTCCCAACGATTCGAATCGCGAACCATTATTTCAAGGACCGAGCAAGATATTGATTTAAAGATAATTCAATTAAACGAGAAACACAATTAGATAAAAAAAAATATAATGAAAGAGAAATTGGAATATACCTTGTGCTGAGGCCAAAAGAAGAGAAGCAACGGTAATTTTCAGGTACATTAGCGTGTTTTATGATTATTTGAAAGTGCTGAGAGGCTTTGTTGATCATTACGGAAAGTGCTCAGACTGCAAAATAATGACTTCGTCTCAGCAAATTGTTTCGTTAAGTTTTAAGAGAGCTATTGCGTGTGATATTTGGTCCGTGCTTAATAGTTCGTGAATTTAATTTGGAAAAAAAAATAAGAGATAAGTTTACTTGGTATAAAACAATATAATAACATTTTATTTTGTTTTCCTCAGAAATAAAATGGCGTGATTATAAGATTTTCAATTATTCGTTATAATTTTTAACATATAATATTTAAATTAGTTTTTCTTTAATTTATGTAGCAAATGCTTTAAGTTGATACTATTTTATTTTTTTCCAAATTTTTAATTTTATTTTCAATAAATACTATGCAGAGACGTATGGCTGGTGGTAAAAATTCACATATGAGTTTTGAGGAATGTACAGCATCTTAAAATACAACGCGACTATTTTCAGCCAACCATCTGTATGTATCTAAGTTTGCCCTTGTAATGCATTTATGCATTCTCAATCAAAACTATATTTATATTAGTTTTCCCGACATTTTATGCTATTTATGTAGTTTATGCTATTTTCGATGGTTTATGCTACATTTTGGTATATACAATGGCATATAAATGCATATTTGGCATATAAATGCATATTTGGCATATAAATGCATATTTTTGTCATATTAATGCATATACAACGAACGAGTTCTTTTATATCCAAAATAACTCACAAACATTCATATTGGAATAAATATGTTTAATAATATTTTCAAAGTAAAATAGTTGTTTGGCAAACAACTGTGGTTAAGGTTTTCATGGAATATTTATATAAACACCTCGCCAAATATCTAAGAAAAACCCAGTGATGGATTAGTAATTTTACAAGTCCTATGCAAAGATTTTTTCCGAGGCCCTGTGACACCGTTGTTTCCTTATTGCTAATTTAAATTTAAAAACTATTCAACGGTATCATCGTCAAAGGATAAGCACCGAAATTTGAGATTTATTTATATTCTTGTAAACGAGTATTAGAATCATCAATAACCATTACAGACATTTTTCTTTTAAAAACCTTTTCATACTTGTTCCAGGGACGAGTTTAGCAATACTATGCGGATTATGCGGTCGCTGAAGGGACACCAGAGCAATTCACCCTCTGAAAAATACTTAATATTGGTGTCTCCAAACTCATTACCACTTAGGGGTACAAAGATAGTACTTTCGCTGTTGACGCGTTTAAGTTTTGATGTGTTAAAACCGTTAAAGTTTGTGATATAATATTTTGGAACTGTGGACATCTTCCACACCAAAGGACATCAGTCGATGTGGTCGCGTCACACCTGGACAGTCTGAACTGTCCTTATTGATTTAAACATTCTGTATACAATAAATGTATGTTAAGATTCGAACAATAAGTTGAATTAACAATAAATGGATTTATAACAAGAAAGATCAATCATGTTTAAAGCATTGATTATGAAACACTTTCCAACTTCAATGCAATTTTATTTAAACATGTCTAAAATGCAATACATTCCTCGGTAATATTTTAAAACTTATCACAATACTAAATTAATTTATTATATTTGAAACCTTAAACCTTCATCGAAAAAAATTAACTTCATTCAAATGACGGCATTAAAATATAAATTGCCTGGTTTAAACATCTCTAAAATGTGATACATTCCTCGGTAATAATTTTAGAATTATCATAATACTACGATAATTTATTATATTTGAAAACTTTATCGAAAACAACTGAAATTCATTCAAATGACGTCATAAAAAAATAACACGCCTGGCTCTCTCTATAAAAGCAACATTTCATTCATAAATAATTCCCCCATTCATGTCATTCATCACAATACTATAATAATTTATATTATTTAAAAATTAAGACCATGGAGCTACAAGTAAGTAAAACTCTATGCGTAAAACTTCATCGAAAATTATCGTCCTTCTCTTTCTAAAATCAATGAATATTTCATTCATATCAGCCATGCAGACTCCATGGACTAAATGATTTTGTGTTAAAGAATTACAGCGATTCTAATACAACTCATTCTACATATTTTGCTGTTTACATTTTACATAGGTGAAAAATAGGCTTAATAGTAGAAATAATCAAATTTGTATGAGCATTTAAACTGAAATATATTGTCATTGCGTTGTTAAAGTATGTAGTTGCACAGAATTTAGGCAAAAATAACGTAGTTTTAGGATGGATACAACACTCAATATGAATTAAAAAGAACTTTAAAAATCACGATTTTGAGACAAGATGGATGCCATATATCATTTTGAAGTGGGTCATGTGATCGTTTCATATCATGGACACGTGATCGCTTCATATAAGAGGTGTTATTATTATTTTAATTTTTATTTAAAAAACTACTGAATATATTTCGCTGAATTTTTTTTTATATATTTTATGGAACAATTTGAATATTGCCTAAAATTTTCGACGCAATTTGTGAATTTTAAATCCGCTTAAAAAATGCTTGAAAAATTAGGTCCCATAGGGCTCAATGTATTCCATTTTTTCAACCCGGGTTCAATCCAAAACTAATTGGGTGATATTATTCATTTATATTCCCATAGGTCCTATAGACCGTCTGAACAACATACTAAAATTTCATTTTGATTAAGTCATTTTTACGGCAGTTATCGTGCTAACGGACAGACAGACAGACAGACAGAATGAACAAAGTCATAAACACTTTTCAACTTTGTTGTAAAGTGTTAAAAAGAAATGTAATCTTCTCGATAAGAACAGAGATTTTTTTATATAACGGAAATCTTAAACAGTCGCAGTTGCTAGAGAAAACTTATTTAACTGGAACCCGAAGCTTAAGTTTTATTAGCTTCATACTGAATCCGCCACTGGATAAACAATTCTCAATTTTTAAACTTTTTAGTAATAAGCATCACAGAGCTCAAAACATTGAAAAGTATTTGCTTACCTTGACTATTAAACTTCATTTCAGTAGAAGTTGAGGAGAGTGTATAGACCCCATTGGTGGAAAACTATCTTCAGTCCTACATAGGATGCATATTGGAAGACAAAATATAGCACTGTAACTTACCTATTCCACCATACCCCCTTATTTCCGAGATTCTGACTACGCCTATATTCTAGTATGATGAATAAGCAATTTAGATGTTCAAAACATCCGGCATAGCACTTCGTCCGTAATTTTTACGCCTACATCTTCTGCATAAGATTAGCTTTCTTTGTTATCACTTCATTTGAGCAGTAATACAATTCATTTGACATCAATTTTATTTCTCCGCTATAGCGCGTGATTTTCTCTAGAGATTAACAATTTTTGATGTTTTGTGTAAACAATAACATTCCAACTTTTTTATAAGACGATCTTGCCCAAAATTAAATAATAGGCCTATCGTTTTTACAGATTTAAATATACATATTTTTATGAAAATCACTTGTTTTTGTCGTTATAAAGATATCATTCTTTCTACATAAAACAAAAATATAATATCTAGAAAATGGTTAGTGGTAACTCTAAAATAACGACTTACATTTATTTTTAGTTAAATGAAATTATATATGATGATTTACCCATTTGATAATAATGAGTATTATTTCATTTTTTATTTACTTTACCTATTTTTGACTAAAAACTTGGTTAGTGTTCTATAAATTAGATCATTCTTTTCAAATAAAAAGCTTACATACACCGTTTTTATTTCTTTAACATTTGTTACATAACTATTAAGAGCATTTATTTTCAAAACAAATGTTTACGAAAATAGCTAGCCCCTTTTGGTCTGATCTCTTTCAAAATCAACATGCCTTTTACGTTTACCAATTGATATTACAAAATTGTTTAATTTGCTTGAAGGATATCTTGCCCACATATATTATTTTAAAAAAATGGTTGTTTTGTAATCTGGGTTCAAATCGTGTCAATCCATCTGAATACGAAGTCGGATTATTTATCCCCCACTATACTTTATATATACGCATACTCTGAATTGCAGGAAATGTAAAAAAGCAAAAATGGAAAATTAAAACGCCATATTGTACAAATTCATATTCAAGAGACCACCCGATATTTCCTCATAAAAATAGCAATATCGGCCAGCTTTATTTTTAGTCTTCGCATTCTTTCTGAATTAAGCGCATGGGCTCAGTTGCTGAAATATTTGAATAGCGTGCTAAGAGTTATGACCCTTGAACACGAATCCTCAAAGGAAATCTGACTCCAAAGTATTTGGATTAATATATCTGATACGACTTGCGTGGAATGCAGGGGCGTGGAAATATGCTATCGCGTGCGTGTCTTGAAGCAAATCGCAAATCAAAGTAAGAGTTGTAGTAGGTTTTGATAACAGATATAATAATACACCGTGGAATTAACCTTAGAAAATTGTGTTTCATCCCTATGTAGAAAAATAAATTTTACTCAGATATTGCCATTTGATAAAGACTATAAATACGAATAAGATATTTAGATAAGCTGCTGGGAGAAAGGGCAATTTTATTAAGTTAAAATAGCTGTTGTTCGGTTTATGTTCGTTAAGCTTACAATTAGTACACATGCGTCCATGCATATTATAATATGTACAAATCAAAATTTCAAAGCAATCAATGTACTCTAATTTTACCAGATTTGTCTAAGATTTGTCTGTTTTCCTCAATCGAGATTAAATAAGATGTTCATGAATCGTATTGCCCGGATTTAAAATGCAACTACAAATATAACTGCTATCATGTCTAAGAAACATCCGGCAATTTACACTCTAAATTAAAAGATCTCTAAAATTTTGTCGATATGAAATTATTATTCATTGAAGGTAAAAGGATAGAGTTAAAATGTCTTGTTGGATAGTTCGTTTGTTAGATGAGACGTTGGACAACACATGTTGGATAACACGTTGTATAATGTTGTTTAATACAATAATTCATGTGGCACTGGTGTTAGATAATATTCGTTGTGTACATTGTTCATGTTTACGCTTATTAGTACTTTTAAATATTATAAGAGTTAGTTACCTAGAAATGTGGACTCATTCTTGTATCCGATTCCAGATGATACGTTGCAACGATATTAATTTTAACTGTTATTTTTGCGGAAATAAATTATCGAAGCAATGCTATTTAGAACTTAAAAAATAAAAGAAAATTCCTACGTATTCAAATTTATTTTATTTTCAACTTATTTTCGTTTCCATATATACGACATCCTGGCTCTATAACCAGGAACAAAACACTCACTACTTCTACTCATAATTAGGGAATTTTTATGTTCTCATATATATGTGGGGAAGACCACTATGTTCCGAATATTTTTCGTTTTATAAAATCTGAAAAACATTATAAAAGTATTGTTAGAATGTAATATATAATTTAAATTCGTATATGTATTATTTACTTGAAAGCGAATGACATTATGTATTGAATTCTGACAGACACTTACCGTTCTTTAGATATTTCGCTTTTATGACCCAACTTGGAAAAAAAAATCATAAAAGCAAATATGTTCATTATTACCAAATTAATAAATATTTTGCAAATACTTTTAGCCAGAAAGGGATGGAAACTATTCTTTAGAAGTTACCACGGGTTGTTTTTGATATATTAGAATTTTTACTATTCAAACAATGAGTGCAACTGTTCAACAATGATAGTGTTTAACAAGTTTACTGTTCAACAATGATTGTGTTTAACAAGTTTACTGTTCAACAGTGATACTGTTAAAAATAATACTGTTCAACAAGTTTACTGCTCATCAATGATACTGTTCAACAAGTTTACTGTTCATCAATGATACTGTTCAACAAGTTTACTGTTCATCAATGATACTGTTCAACAAGTTTACTGTTCATCAATGATACTGTTCAATGATATTGTTCAATGATACTGTTCAACAATGATACTGTTTAACAAGTTTATTGTTCAACAAGTTTACTGTTCCAACAATGATGGAAAGAATCAAGCGATTTCATGGAATTTTTATTCTCTTATTTTAACCATTAACAAAATGCGATATCAAGTGAGATAATGTGCACTTTTTAGCTAAGTTATATTTTATAGTTGTGCTTTTCCATAGGTTTACCATAACATTCAAATTTATTAGTCCTCAGTGAAAGTCACATCAGATTTATTTTTGACGCATCAGACTGATGCATTGGTAACCTCATATTTATTTTCTGTATTAATGTTTGTTTTTCCAAGTATACCTCTTTTGTGCAAAAAAAATACTTTTGAAGAAATGAGCCGCTTCTATCTGGGAATAAAACAAAACATCTTTCGTATTCAGCGCTGCTTCCAGTTTAATAAAGATATGCAAGGCAAGATCGCTTAGTTTAAGGCAGAATCTAGCAGTCTTGGCATATGCGTAAAAAAGAACTATACCAGAATATGCATGCACTTTTGAATACGAAATGCAATATGAAGATTTCTCTTAGACGCAGATATGTATAATATATATTGAGGAAAGAAACGCATGCTTAGAATGTCTTGGATTACATTAATATTTTAAAATCATATATGTCTTTTTTATTTTTCTTGTTCACAAAAATAATGCAAAACAAAAAATTGGGAGACTTGGGATATGGGATTGTGATGGATGTTTGACATTGTTTAACTCTCATTATTTCCTCATCTACTATAAAATGTAAAACAAAAATTGAGGAGACTTGGAATATACGACTGTGATGGATGTTTGACATTGACCCATTCTCATTATTTTTTTATCTACAATAAAATGTAAAACAAAAATCTGATGTGGGCAGCACATGACTTTCCCTGCAAACTCATATCCACGTTCTATTTATTTCAATTAAATGTAATTCAGTTTTAATTCAATTTTCGTTCTCATTCGGTAACCGGGCTTATTTTCAAAGGTGGCGTAGGGAAAGTACGAAAAACTAAAATATCTCGAGAACGGCTAGTCCTAGTGTAATGGGGTTGGTCTTATTCTTTTTGTCTTTAAACATTACGTATTAAACGGGCATTTAATGGATATATCTAAGTATACCAAGTTCTTTAGTTTAGATTTTGAAGATTTTTGCGGGCCGTTTTGCAAAAAAAGGCAGGTTATTTTTTTCCGAATCGTACCAAAATCTAATCAGCACCAGAGTGACCTATACGTGACTCATCTACCGAATTTTGTGAAATTCGGTTCATTAGTTTTTCAGCTAGAGTGGATACAAGCTTTTGCGGTCCATTTCGCAAAAAAAGGCGGGTTCTTTTATTCCGAATCGTACCCAAAACTAATCAGCACTAGCCCCGCCCACAAGTGACTTACCTACCAAATTTTGTGAAATTCGGTCCATTAGTTTTTTAGTTACAGTGGATACAAAATCTGCACAGACAGACAGACAGACAGACAGACAGACACACAGACAGACAGACAGACAGACAGACAGACAGACACACAGACACACGCACAGACGTCACGCTAAAAATGGTTTTTTCGTATTCTAGATTTCTCGAAACGTGTAGATCCGTCGAAAACTCGAGTTGTGATTTTCAGCATGATTCCAATACTTTCCCTATACATTACCATGTATTGCAGGGAAAGTAAAAATTGGGGAGACTTGAGATATGGGATCGTGATGGATGTTTGACATTGACTTACTCTAATTATTTTCTTATTTAAATCATTTATTTTATGAACTAGATTTTATTTACGTATATATGGTTTCGATATCCTGGCCACCAGAAAAAAATGAGAAATTTATAGATAATTTTTTAATAAAGAAAATATCGTGATGAATTTAAATATGCAAGTTAAAGTATATACATCAGAAACGCCAATGTACCTTTAAATACCTATATGTCTTTACTATAAATACAATAAATACTGACTATAAATATATCGCCAATATACCTATAAATATATATCTTTGTCTGTCACGCTTGGCGAAAAATTAAGCGATATATCGCCAGATTTGTAAATTTTGTGAAACTCTACTAAGTTGCTGACAATTCTATAATTCTGAAAATTAAATTTAATTTCTTTGGTAATACCTCTTATTTCATAGTAATTGTTAACATTTTTATTCTTGGTTAGAAAATACACCGTTTCTGTGTTCATGTTGATAAGTACGTTTTGTACAAAACGTACTATATTATATTGACAAAGTTGCGAAAATAAGTTTGTTATTGTGTATTTTTTTAGACTAGTTCCGACAAATTTGAGCTTTACCAACGGAGATTTTTGTAAAGTGTCCTGAAGATGCCACATGATGCATCTATTGCTAGCAAAGAAAATAAGCCTTACTATATTTAGAAAAGCAATAACGCTTCATTTAGAAATAGCGAAGAGTGTGCGTTATTTAGAAAAATGTTTTACTACATTTAGAAACAGTGAAGTATTACTATGTTTAGAAACAGTCAAGTTTTACTATATTCGCAAACAATGAAGTTTTATTACATTTAAAAATAGTGAAATGCTACTATGTTTAGAAATAGTCAAGTTTCACTATATTCACATACAGTGGCGTTTTATTATATTTAGAAATAGTAAAATTTTACTGTGCATAGAAACAGTAAAATTATATTTAGATGCAAGTGAA
Organism: Amaurobius ferox; assembly: GCA_951213105.1. Classification (NCBI taxonomy): domain Eukaryota; kingdom Metazoa; phylum Arthropoda; class Arachnida; order Araneae; family Amaurobiidae; genus Amaurobius; species Amaurobius ferox. The sequence goes on from OX578143.1 coordinate 23,157,089, forward strand.
TACTGTTTTAAATAGCGAATCCTTTATGAATAGATTGGTAAAAATGAAATATGTTCTTCACATAATCATTATTGAATAAAATTTGAGACATGCTCACAGAACCCGCCGAAGGCATGGCATTCCAAAAGTTAGAATCGCGTTTCCAATGCATATAACAACATTCATGAACCAGATTTACTCTTATTGAATTTTATACAGCAAGGAATATATAGCCGATCAGCAAGCAAATTTGCAATGGAAAGAAATAAAAACTTGTAACACGAAAACATTATCTGCAATGAGAGCGCAAACCTAGAACTGTGTTTACATTCATGAGTGAAGTTTTAATTAGAAACAGTGAAAAGTGTGTGATATTTAGAAAAAAGTTTTATTACATTTAAAAAGAGTGAACTGCTACTATGTTAAGGAACGGTTAAGTTTTACTATATTCACAAATAATGAAGTTTTATTACATTTAAAAATAGTGAAATGCTACTATGTTTAGAAATAGTTAAGTTTCACTATATTCACATACAGTGGCGTTTTATTATATTTAGAAATAGTAAAATTTTACTGTGCATAGAAACAGTAAAATTATATTTAGATGCAAGTGAATACTGTTTTAAATAGCGAATCCTTTATGAATAGATTGGTAAAAATGAAATATGTTCTTCACATAATCATTATTGAATAAAAATTGAGACATGCTCACAGAACCCGCCGAAGACATGGCATTCCAAAAGTTAGAATCGCGTTTCCAATGCATATAACAACATTCATGAACCAGATTTACTCTTATTGTATTTTATACAGCATGGAATATATAGCCGATCAGCAAGCAAATTTGCAATGGAAAGAAATAAAAACTTGTAACACGAAAACATTATCTGCAATGAGAGCGCAAACATAGAACTGTGTTTACATTCATGAGTGAAGTTTTAATTAGAAACAGTGAAAAGTGTGTGATATTTAGAAAAAAGTTTTATTACATTTAAAAAGAGTGAACTGCTACTATGTTAAGGAACGGTTAAGTTTTACTATATTCACGAATAATGAAGTTTTATTATATTTAGATATAGTGAAGTTTTACTGTATTTATAAACTTGTAAATGGCTCATTTAGGCGGGTTCTGTGGGTATGAATTTAGCCATCGCAACTTGAGTTTAATACTTTTGATATCTGATGCCGGCCACACACTAAGACTGAATTTGTCGATCTTAAGAGAGGCTCCCAAAATGGCGGCATATAGATAAATTTTTTGCAGATATCGACTATTCCATGTTGATCCATGTTGACAAACGTATCATAGGAGCGAAACCAGTCTAGGTATGCTGTTATCTGTACTAGGTGCGCCATTTTGGCATTTCATAGCAATTTATTATCATTTGATGTAAAACAAATTCTTGAAGATGTAAACTATAAATACTACTATTTAAGAACATTTCACAACATATAGAAGCACACACGCGTACACACTTTTATCTACAACAACTAATTGACCAATCAAATTGCTAAACTGCCACAGATTTCGCTTTAGTTCCTTAACATATGGACATCATTTTATTTATATCTCAGATAAAATTAAATGTGAAAATTGCTACAAATATACACGCTTTTATAAAGTCCTGGAGTAAAGCTCTTCCACGAAAAAATAAATTGTTAAGTGGGCATTACTTCTGCAGAATTCCACATCTTATGTATTCAGATATCTATAAAATATTAATAAAATATGCAAGCAAGTAGAGAGACCATGCTATAACTGCAACCGCACAAAGCATTTATCTTCCTGTTTATTTATTACAAGGGCGATATATACATTTAAAGAATGATATACAGACGCTTTAGTATTCAAGACGTAATGCCAAAATTCTAGTCCAATGGATACAGGGAGAAGAGGTGTATAACGTATTACAGAAAAAAATACTGCGTTGGTCAGACCTCCGCCGTCGCCTTCCATTTATTTTACTCTTTTTTTTTTTCAGCAAACAATGCATTTGGAAGTATTTATATTACTTATATTTTATTTGTAGGAGATGTGGAGTACTTAAAATGTGTGTTACTTAATGTTTATGCTTAGCGTATTTATCTTCGCTTTTCTTAAAGGAAGTTCAATTTATATATCTTATAGTGTGCCTTTTTATAAGTAAATATGTTTTTAATTGACTGAGTGACATTTGAACAAGCATAGAGTTCACTTGGACATGCAGTGAACGTTCACAAAGCAGTACTAAATGCCTTGACCTGTAGACGTCTTTGGCTCAACATTATAATGCTGTCCTATCACCCTTTGGTCTCGGATTCAAATCCCGGCACTGCCAAGTTTGCGGATGAATACGAAGCATTATTCGCTCTATTGTGTCCAGTTCTATTTTCTGAAAATTATATATATATTGCAAAAATGTACCTCCTATACTATACGTGAGACGGCGCCAAGAAGCAATTAAACGTTGTCGCACTATCTTAATTGTCCACGTGAATGGCAACACAATTCACAGTAAACTCGCCTCACCACGGCCCCATAACCTTTCCTCCAGCTTATAATTGTCACGATTCATTTACTATCCAACAATAACTTCGTTTAGTAACCGACAACTCACTGGAAAGGTGATTTCTGTAGCGAATGGTGAACAGGCAGTATTAAATTCCTTGAACTGGAGACGCCTTTAGCTCAACGCTATGCTGTTTTGGTCCTGGGCCTACCACGCTCTGGTTCCCGAAAATATTTTCGGTGATTTGGAGTTCTCGCTATAGACTCAATTAGAAAGTCAATTGTTCAACAATTCCTTAATGTTAAACATCTTTACTAAAACCATGTCCAGTTTCCATAAGGAGTAAACTTGTTCAATCGCAGCATGAAGGAGACAAAAATGTCATTACGGAAACCATGCGGAACTTGTATCTACGTCCAATTGAATGTCGATTTTCATAATAAAACACATAATACTTTACAAATTATACGCGGTCATTATATACCATGTGTGCTGGACTGCCTTATTTCTTTTGGCTGATAGGTGTGGTTATGGGTAGCAAGTGACATATTTTAAAATGTTCTAATGTTTATATGGAATATTAAAATTCTTTACGTAATATTTTAAAGGTTGTTCGTGGCTACTGGGGATTAAATCTTTCATATTTAGTTTTAAAAGGGAAAATTTCTTTTACCATATTAGAAACCAGTGATGGAAGAAGGTTTATTGAATAAGTAAAAACCAGTTCCGGACATGCTCTTAAAGAAGAAAAGCAAGAGATTGAACTGCAAACAGAAATGTATCTATAGATTTACAAATATCCTATATTAATTTCAAGAGAGAATACATTAATGAGTACAGAAAAAGTATATATAATTTCATACGTAGATATAGGAGATACGTATATATATGGATATGTAGGAGCTCGAATCTGCTACATAAAATACAGGCGACACAATATGCAAATTCATACTGTCAGCTTTCCGATGATATACATCATAATCTTCATCTGAATTCACATTCACAAAATTGCTTTGCTACCGTTTCGACAATTTTTGAGAAATATACTTGCCACCTTCAACGACTAGTCCGGCCGCTTTTTGAGAAAACTATGAGATGTGTGTAGGAGATTGACACTGATTATATATCCCCAAAATTTGAAGTTCAGCCACTGGAAATATGCCTACATTATCTGATTTGAAACATATAGTAGAAGATTGAGAAAGTTAAGATTTTTGTATTTTTAATTCCAGCCTATTTATCATAGCTATTTTCCTAATGTGAACTGTCGCACCAGTCTACAAAAATGTGATATCATAAAATCGATTTTTTTTTCGCCTTATCTTCAAAATCGTCAAAATTTGTTTGAAATCCCGATTAAACATTAATAACTAAAAAATCTCTGATGTTCATCGGGATTTTTTCAGATGTATCCTTGTACCGAACTTCGTAGCTGTACATCGATTGGTTTGTACGTACACACATATACAATCATTTATTTTATTATTTATGACGTTTTTCGACTAGAATAGGAGGAATGGTAACAGATTATGGGGGGGGGGGGATAAAAATAGTTAGGATCAATTTTAACGGATTGTGTTTCAGTTTAAATTTACACTCCATCTTTCAATCCAAAATTGCCCGCTTTGCAGATCTCATGACCATCTCCATTGACCACTCCATCAAGATGGTAAATTTTTTTCTACATTGCAGAGAATTTCTAAAACATAGCGCATTTGAGCGTTGGGAATCGCATCGCTTTTCTTATCCATTCCGTAAAACGGGAGCATTTGGCATCTTTTCAACGTTAAGCACACATATTTTTTATAAAAAAAACACTACCCCTTAAACAATATTTTTCTTCACGGGGAAGAACACAAGCATGATATCCCTACTTTCCGTCACTTTTAGCCTGAAAATCCCCGCGGGAAATCCCTACGCAGCTCGCGTGCTCTTTTACATTCGACGCATCACCGCAGCATTTGAAATCTAAAATTTCGGAACTTTTTACACTGCTGTTTTTTTTTTCTTTTTTTTTTTGTTTGTTTGTTTCGCACTTAGAAAAGTTGGATTTTTTTCCGGGAGGAAATTTCTCCTGGACTTGTCCGAGTCCAGAAGACTATCCGGAAAAAAAATGAATGGATTCGAAGAAACACGTAGGGATTGAGAGAAAAGTGGGAGGAGAGAGGATGATGGGAAGGGTGGGGGTGGGGGGGATCACGTCACATAGATTCACAATTTCAGGATTCTCCTTACTGAGGTCCTTTTGCAGACGAGACTATAGATTCCTTCTAAGTTCTCTTCTCTCGAAGTTCAAGACGTGATTTTACGTTAAGCCCCCATGAGACTGTAGATACTTGACTTATTCCTTATTCTCTATCTTCAAGTGAAGTATGGCGATATTACGAATTCTGTCGCAGTACTACAATTCAAAATAAAGTTGAGAAAGATAGAATTTAGGGAAAGATTTACTCAGTGATGAGGGATAACATGATTGGTCAGACAAAAAATGTGATTTTCCCTTTCCTTTTCACACACACAATTTAACATTGCAAGGCGCATCACGAAGAGCCCTGAAGATTTAATTTCGGATTCTTATAGAAAGATGACTGAACGAATTTCTATCATGGATCCTTCGGAAGTGAGTTATTATCTATTGAATAAACTTGGATCCTACGAGATGTGATAGAGAATTACTCAGAATTTTATTTTCAACAATAGTACTTCCTGTTGATTTTTCATATATATCTCTGCTTTTGTGAAGTTTGAAAACTTGATATTTCAAGACCGGCTTATAATTTTAATCAGCCATCTTATCCGAAAATACAGACGAAAATCATAGGTGAGATGAATTTCGCTTGGAGTTCAATCTGGGATATGGTCGAGGACATGTGTGAAAATGGTTCTAATTTTTCTTTAAATAAACTCAAAATTAAACTCTCTTGCAAGAACTATAAGAAAATTCTGCTATCAAGCGATATTGGACAAGTATAATTTTTTGGCAAATTTTTACGATATTGAGTAAGAGTTAAATATTAAAAAGTTACTAAATTAAAAGTTACTAAGTTAATAAATTAAAATGTTACTAACTCTGTTGTTGCGTTAGAGACAATTCGAATTTCCTTTCGAGCCGTGTAATGACCATGGCAGTATATATAGGGTATTACAGGATTCTAAACGAAAATATATATGACATCCCACAGTAACAGTTATTTCCAAGCATGAATACAACAAAATAAAGATTATTTAATGTTTGGTAACATTGATTACAGACAACAATAAAATTTGTGATCGACTCCATTTATAACTAACTGCTAATTCTTAGAAACTATAGCGTTTTGATTAACAGCTGTTTTTGGCAGGACTTTTTATCATGATTTTTCATAGAGATTTATATGATGAAGATTTGAGGTTTTAGTTTAAGTGACCCATGTAGAAATAACGATAGGTTATAAGCATATACTAAACCATATTAATTTGAATGCATTAAACCATATTCATTTAAATGCATTAAACCATATTCATTTGAATGCATTAAATCATATTATTCAACCATATTCATTTACGATGCAAAATTTAGCTCATAACACGCAGTAAGAACCATATTTCCCTTAATAATGTTCATGGTATCACGTATGTTATGCTATATCACGTATGCTATGCTATGTATATATATTTATGAATAAAATATATATATACATTAAGATGTTTTGAACCATTTAATTTTTTCAGGTTCCTATTCAATAGCATTGTAGCTACCCGAGGCAATGTGAAAACTATATTATCTATAGAGAACATACCGGGAGATTCAAAAGTTCGGAGCAAAAGTAAAACGCTATAAAAAATATATATATGGGTCGGAGAGATATGCGGTTTGCAGATTAATATTCACCGTGGTGGGGTATTTTGTGTGGCATGAAAAAAAAAATTAGTTCAAACTCTCGACACTCGGGGGGCTGCGGCAGATAAAGCCATGGAGATGACTTATGCATGGAGGTGATAGCACACATGACTGGCCTGCGAGATCCCCATATCTCACACCCTGTGATTTCTCGTTGTGGGGATACCTAAAATCACGGTTGTGAGATCTGGGGATCTTGCAGGCCAGTCATGTGTGCAATCACCTCCATGAATAAGTCATCTCCATGGCTTTATCTGCCGCAGCCCCCCGAATGTCGAGAGTTTGAACTAATTTTTTTTTCATGCCACACAAAATCCCCCACCACGGTGAATATTAATCTGCAAACCGCATATCTCTCCGACCCATAGATATTTTTTTATGGCGTTTTACTTTTGCTCCGAACTTTTGAATCACCAAGTATATTAAAATACAAAGTTACTAAATTTGTTGTTGTGTTGATAAATTGCTCCCTTCATATGTTATTCAAAAGCTGTAACAATGTTGGTAATAAAATAATTAGGGGAATAAACGATAATGCTAAAAGCTAGCTACTTTTCTACTGATGGGAGCCTGTCATCACAGAAAGCAATACATTGCAAAACCATGCCACTATTTCTGGGAGAAAAATATAGCGAAAACACGACAACATCGTATCATGATTTGCAGTTTCCTGCATAAACACCCCTTTTGTCTTGTCTCGGCGTTGCCACAACACTTTTTACACACAATAAATAAATAAATAAATAAATAAAAATAAATAAATAAATAAAGCCCCGAAACATCATCTAATTTTACCTTACTGCTAACGATACCATAGGAAGGGGGCGGATCCTGTGTTTTCACTCTGCACGATGGTATCTTGAATCGATGGTGGAGACACAATAAACAAAAGCAGTTTCTCTTCACGCACATGATGTTATAGAGCTATGATTTGCAGTGCTGTCCTAAGCTGTGACGATTATATCGTGCTAATGGACACAGCGCGTGATAGAATGGGGATTTTTCCAGATGAAATGATAGCACTCGTGTTACAGAATGTTTGCGGATGGAAAATACTTGCACAGTACGACGAGGTCAAAATACCAACAGCAGTGTGGTCAGCAACTTTTTGGTGTTTTGAGCAGTACCATTCGTGCAGAGTTCCTAGGAAATTGCATCAATAACTTTGTAAGGAATGGTCCGCGAGTGTGCATGTTAGATCTATCTATAGAAGCGTGATGACCATGCCCGATCTAATAAGAATGATTACAGAGTCCTTAGCTGAGAATTCAAAATATTTGGATAGTGGACTCGACAATAAAGCGAGATAGAAAAAAAAATATAAATTTCAAAGTTATAGAGCATTGCCTAACTAGTACATGATGTCTATTTACAACGTAAGTCTATCTAAAATGACCAATTGAATAAAAGACATTGCTGCGCCCTTAGCGGTTGAAGAAGTTAGGATCGCGAACTGAGCAACAAAGTGAAATAGAAGAAAATATTCAATTACAGCGTTTATTTAGTGAGTTTGTCTATTTAGTAGAAATCGACATCAGGAATGCACGAAACGTATATATGGAAGGCAATAAATGCCCGTTACATTCCACCAGCTGCTAGATGTTGTAACAAGGTGACACTAGCAATGCTTTCCAAAGTACGCAGTAATACACTTTCACAAATTCAAAAGTGTAGCTTGCGGAAGGAATTTTCAGCAGACATTTTGTTAAAGTAATTCTCAATGCAGACAATTGAATGATGATTATTACTCTTTATACAAAGTTTTACAACTTTGTAATGGATATTTCCATTTATCTCGCTTTGCTGTGGAGGTCATTAATGTACGCTGAAGAATGATATTAGATCTACAATTTAAATTTAAGTGCAGTTATAAAAATTTTTTTTAAAAGTTATGCTTAAACAAGTGAAGCAAGTTATCATTTATTATTAAATGATAACTTGCTTCACTTGTTTAAGCATAACTTTTAAAAGAATTTTTTATAACTGCACTTAAACTTAAATTGTAGATCTAATATCATTCTTCAGCGTACATTTCTATTGGTCGTCAGTCCTTGGCCCCGCCCCCCCCCCTTCTCTTACAGCCACCACAGCTCAGTACTCACACAGCCACTCCAAGATGCAGGCGACAACCACCATCAGTCGCCACTGGACTCTTCAAAGCACCCTGCTAGAGAGGAGTGCATATTGCTATTTCCATTTCATCATACAAACATCCACAGTGGACATTAATATATCCGATGTGGGCGTAAGGGACCTACGGTCCCATGGCAGCCCGAAATGAAGCGTCTTGGCTCTTGGCTTGCCTAAACATTTTAAATTATCTACCAGGGGCATTTCAATCATTTTTTCGGTCGGACACGATCATTTTTAATGTAAATAGACCTAACGTGTATACTCATGGACTTTCATTTACAAAGTTATTATATTGTCCTATAGACTTTTCTAAGAACCCTATATGTAAAGTCTTTTTAAATGCACTGTTCATGTTATTTATACCCCCTCGGGGGGGGGGGGCTTTGCTTGTGATTGCGGTGTATAGATCTTAGGTCTGTATCTCTGGTCCTCCGCCTCTGAGGGGAAAATTAATCGGGTTACCTGGTCGACGATGAACTGTCCGTCGAACCAGTGAGTCGGTCAGGCCCCGACTCTTCCAGGTGGTCGCGCCCATGGACTGCGCCTATTCATGGTCTGAGCCAAGGGCTGTCAAGTGGCTGGTGTCGAGCTTGATGGACGTTCTTTCGGACCCTACCCGGTGAATGTTTCTGTCGAGTCAGCGACCTAGCTGCGGCTGCGCTGGAATGGAGATTGGTAGCCCATGCATCCTCTCACAATAGTCGGCATAAACCTCACGGTTGCAGCGGGGGTCTTGCCTAACTCTGCTCGTGTTATTTAACAAAAACTGTGCTTCAAACTACAGCGGCGCATACAGTGATAACTTCGCATGGGTGTGCTGATGTAAAATATAATTGAAATCAATCAAGATTTGCTATGACATTCTATAGTTATGACTAGAACTGGCTCGACAAGGTTATCTGGCAGGGCAGTCACCCCTTTAGAAGATTTTACAATTATTAAGCACAGCAGCGAACCCTTTCATCTATCCTTTTCCTATAGTTTTGATCTGTATATCCCAATCACCAAATGTAATGTATTGAACTAGAACAGATAATGTCTGATGTGGACAGCATATGACTTTTCATACAGGCTCATATTCATTTTTTTTTCTTTTCATCGATTTGAATTTTATCGCATAAAATAACACATCCAACACGTCCCTAGTAGCATTTAATATTGGTCCAATATCACGCCAATATTGTATATATTGGTGTTACATTGGAAATATTTCCAATGAAACGCCAATATTGGTGTAATATTTTCCCAATATCTTAAGACAATATTGAGTGAATTCCGTTAAAATGTCCACTTTTTACTTTCCCTGCAATACATGGTAATGTATAGGGAAAGTATTGGAATCATGTCGAAAATCGCAACTCGAGTTTTCGACGGATCTACATGTTTCGAGATCTCTATAATATGAAAAAAAAAACTATTTTTAACGTGACGTCTGTGTGTCTGTCTGTGCAGATTTTGTACCCACTCTAACTAAAAAACTAATGGACCGAATTTTATAAAATTTGGTAAGTCACTTGTGGGTGAATCTGGTGCCGATTAGTTTTGGGTACGATTCGGGATAAAAGAACTCGTCGTTTTTTGCGAAATGGCCGCAGAAAGCTTGTATCCACTCTATCTGAAAAACTAATGGACCAAATTTCCCAAAATGCGGTAGATAAGTCACTTGAGGGACACTCTGGTGCTGATTAGATTTTGGTATGATTCAGAAAAAAATAACCTGCCTTGTTTTGCAAAGTGCCCCTCAAAAATCGCCAAAATCTGAAATGAAAAACTACGCATGCTCAAATACATCAATTAAATGATTGTTTAACACGTCATTTTTAACGAAGAAAATAATAAGACCAACCCCATTACACTAGGACTAGCCGTTCTCGAAGTATTTTAGTTTTTTCGTATTTTCTCTACGCCACCTTTAGAAATAAGTACAGTTATCAAATGAGAACGAAAATTGAATTCAAAGTGAATTAAATTTAATTAAAATAAAGAGAAAGTGGATATAAGTCTGCAGGGAAAGTCATGTGCTGTTCACATCAGATTTTTCATATTGGTCCAATGTTTCCAACATTTGCCGCTAATATTGGATTGCTACAAGGGATGAAATGATTTTTGAAATCGCATCAAACTTGCAGATTTAAATTTATTTTCTTTTCATTGAGCGATTTGGCGTACTTTAAAATAAAGCCAGCAGCCAAAATTTCAATCATATAAATATTTCGAGAAAAGTTCATACTGTTATAGTAATGGGCTTGGATTTATTGGTTTCGAAGTCAAAAATTACGTATACATCAGCGTTATAGAATTACGTTGCGTATATTTAATATATTTAAGAGCATTTATTCTTCCTTTTCTGTTTACGTCGATATTTACGAGCTATTTTGAATAAAAATGGGTCATACCACGCTAAAATAGCGGATTTGTATTCTAGAAGATCAAAATGTATGTATGGTAGGGAATGTGAAAATGACAGAAAGTAAGATAACCCATTTTGTCTTTGTAAATACACCCTATTAATTAATATGACGATTAGACAATGTAAGAGATGGAGGTATGGGCTTAGGGACGAATAGGCAGTTGCCCATCCTAGACGTTCAGGATCATAAAGGAGGATATCAAGCTAAATATGTTCAAAATAATAAAAAGAAATTTTTCTTTGACATTTTAATTTTTTTGTTAATGTTTTATGTTTTATCGTTGAGGTTGCCCTTCATAGAAAAAAAATTTCTATGGACGTTCATGAAGAGGCATTAGTCACATAAAACCATTGCCCTTCTAACACTTATCTGGCATCATTGATTCAATATGACCTGCGGTTTGAATTTAAAAAATTTGGTGCAAAATGAAAGTTTTAGTAAATCCGCACTTTTCTAGTAGGCCTCTGACAATTAGCATCGTAAGCCAATGAGTGATTTTAAACAGTGGTTAAAGCGCTACTGTTGGAGGTGAAAGATATCCTAAATAATTTCTTCTTATGAAAGAGTCAAATGGTACACATTAATAAATTTTTCCTTTCAGATATAAAATAAGTTTAACGAATACTTTTAAGGAGAATGTACTGAATCAGGAGTTGTAACCAACCCCTCCAAGATGCTTGTAAAGTACTTGAGCCACACTAATACTTGAGCTGCACTAATACACAGAGAAAAAAATTATTGTGCACGACAATGAGTAAGTACACTAACTGCATAAAGTCAAAAAATAGAAACAGTTGAGACACCTATTTTATCGGACATTAATTATGCTTAGGACTTTCTCTGAATATTATCTCAGTAAAAATAAAACTCCACCCTTTTCTAGAGAGATATGGCTGGTTTAAACTGATAATTATACTTCCCAGTTCTACAAGATATAGTTTCAATTCAAGGCATTATGCTCATATAAATTATCAATACATCAAACAACTTACTTCTTCTTCAAAAGGCCTGTATCAACACTTTTATCGAATCTAACATCAAGATCTCGTTCAGACAATAAATGTCGTGATTGGAGCCTGGCGTTAAAAAATGTGAGGCAACATGTCCAATTAGTACGAGACGGAATGAGGGCCTTACTCACGTGGAGGGAAGGAAAAAAAAAACTAATAGTAAAAAAAAAAAAAAAAAAATAATGAAAAAGCTCCAAACGACATTTGCGCCACATATGATTACGTCGATGCTAGCGATAAAGACACTCTTGTAATAGTAGTCATATGCCGCTAGGGGGAAGCACTGACGCTAATGATTTGTTGCCAGAACCGGGTGTTAATGGGATTTTGGGGAGCTAATTGTTGCTGTAATTATAGCGATAACGTTTTTATGTTTTATAGGAGGTGAATTGGCAGCATTTTGCGAAAAAACTGATAATTTTATCCTTGAATATTTTTAATTCATCTTACATATATATTTTTTTCTTTCATTAAAGATTTAAGGCTACGATACGGTGAGTTTGACAATTATAGTGAAAGTGTAATAGATAAATGTAGTGGTTCAGAAGTTTCAACGATAACGGCCGAAATAATTCTTATATATTTTTTTTAACTAACATTGTTTCTAATGATACGGGGTGTTAAAAGTGTTTGGGAGACGCGAATAAATCGTTACAACGAAGGATAAGAACTCATAGAACAGTTTTAGAACCTGCCTCACCCAAGACTACTAACATGCAGTAAATTTGCTGTAAAATAATTGTTACTGTTCAGTAAATGGTGAAATGATAAGTTCTTTTAATGATAACCAGCTGTTTAAACAGAATTTATAATGTTGCTATTTCTCGTCATTGTCATTTAATTTTGTAATTTAGCTTTGGTTCTCGCAGAGCTGCGTTTACCAGATTAATCAGTATTTATTTCATCATTATATATTTCCTCTGTATAGTCGAAAAAATGTGTTTAATAAAATATACAGAAAGTAATATTTTGAAACTTACCCCAATATTCAACCACAAAATGTCATTTTATTTCTATATATAAATGACTTAAATAAAAGCAGTCTTACCTGAAAAAAAATAATAAATATAAATATAAATAATTAATTATGCATAATTAAATCTATTAATCAATATATATCTCTTTCTCTCTCTATATATATATAATTCAAAGTTTGTTCGACTGTTCCATATGCCTGGATTTTAACGGATTTTTTTTTTCCAAATTTGGAATAGTTTTCAAATCTTTAGAAAAAGAAATACTTAATTGGTATTTTGATATTCAAAAGTTTATTCGTTATTATGGTAACTATCTAATTCATGTCAATGTACATTTAATGTGTGAAGACAAAAATGAGTAAAAAAGTAATCACAGCTTTTACAGTATTCGAAATTATGAATTTTCCAAATATCTTTCTGTATTTATTTTTATAATTATGTATTAATATATTACTGAAAGATAAATGTATAAATAATTTAAACACTTCTATGGTTAGATAACTGCACCTAATATTCTGTGCCACTTAAATATTTTTTTTATATGGCCATTTTTATTTGTGTGCAGCAGAATTTGGACATCTTATTATATACAAATGAATTTTAAGTGTAGGTAAAAATTATATTTAGTTTCAATAGTCTATACTTGTGTATATATTATACCGAAAGAGATATACTATAACTAACGGCTAGTCGTTGTATAAACGGAAATATGAAAAATAATCTGCAAACAGAAGATAATTTAGCAATGATATAGTTGGATCCTCTCAGAGATAATTTCATAAAAATGCAAAATTAAGTTTTTTGTACTATCCCCCAATCAATAAGCGGTAAAACTTTAATAGTCAGTTAAATTAATAAAATAATCAATTAGTAAAAATTTCCCCTCTCTTAATTAACTTGAGCGAAATTCACACCGTACTTTTTGATGTAAAATTCACGGAGATATTACAAGGTACTTTTCGTTCGATTGCTAGAGACCAGCGACAAATAAATTATTGAAAAGTATTGTCTACGTAAGCAATAAACTTGAACGAGTAATTTTGTTATATTTTGTGATGTACTAATTCAACCTATTTGTGGTAAATAGAAGGTAACCCACAAAAGGCGCATTTTGTCTGTATAAGAATAAAATCAAACTCCTATACTGTCTGAAAAGACAAAATTTCGGTTTTCATGTTTTAAATAAATTTGTAAATACCCCCATGTTTAGATTCAGAGGTAAATTCACACTTGTAATTCTGGTACAAAAAAAGAAATGTCAAGAATTCCAATTATCGATATCTTGACGAATTTTGTATTGCAAAGAAACAATACGATTATGCATATATCGATTATCTCTCCTGCTCTTTTTTCCAGCACTGAGGGGGACACGTGTAAACACATTACAGCAATAAGTTTCAAAATCGCTCAAACTTAAGTGTCAACAACACGATTCCAAAAATAAATCCGAAGCCGATCGTGTTACCATTTGCTTAAGCGCCCCATTTGTTCCATGCAGTCAAATAAAGAATTGAGAGCAAGCCAAAATATCATACATTCTATTTTTTTATTTATTTATTTTTTAATCTGAAACGATAAATCTGGGCAAGGCAATCTATGTTTTACGCCATGTCATGCACGTTCATGCGCCTGCATTATTCAAGTCTAATATTCATAAGAGAAGCTTTCGGCAAAATGAGTTTTTCGGAGGCCTCTTTGTTTATGGTTTCTTGTTACCCCTAGCAACGGTTACTATGACAACGCTGCGGAGATTCTACGTCACAGTTGCGTGGGATTTTTGTCGTCTTCAGAAAAATAGAGGACCGAGATGACAGCGCCATTTTGGCACATTTGAACATTTCTAGTTGTGGTGTAAAATATGCTTACAGTATGTATTACAAGATCAAAACAAGTTGTTTTAGAGATAAAAGCATTGAGAGTATGAAGTGTAATTATAATTGTCTAAATTTAAAGGACTGACCGATTTCATATATTGGTATTACGCTGTTCTCTTTATGCCAAAATAAGTGAGAAAAATTTTAAAAATAACATCATCTTTTTAAAGGAATTTCTGACTAAGTAATATGTTTTAAATTTTCTTCGCTGAGTTGATAACATTTTGCTTACACTGATAAATTCCGTGGATGTAAGTCCATTTAAGTTAATGCTATTTTAATACTCATAACAAAGCTTAAGCTATAGCTTCAAGATATATAATTTATAATAAAAAAATGATAAATTATTTCTACCAGTATCAATAGTATAGGAACTATCATATTTATTATCCAGAGTGAGCAATGTTATGAAAATCTTATAATTCGAATAAAATTTGTTCACATCTTAGATAGGACAAAAAAATATCCTATATTGTTCTAGTTATCACATTATTCATCTAAATATAAAATTTCATGTTGATATGTGTACTTGTTCGCGTTCGTCATTGTATCTACACTTTGCAAACATATAAAAACGTATACTCATATCTACACACACATGCATACAAAGAAATGCAATTCCAAAACTATTAAAATTGTGCTTAGGAAACCTTAAAATGTGCATTCCTGTAAAAATATGAAATTCTAATATTTTGAGGAAAACTTTAATTTTAATCTATACCATAATATAAAGAAGAGAAAATGTGTATTTATTCGGTTACATGGGATTCATTTAATTTCTCTACATTTCGAATGCAATCTATAATATATATATATATATATATCACGTGAAAAATATTCCTTTTAAACATGATAGCAAAATGAGTAAATGAGTGATTACAAAATGAGTTGCAAATAAATGAGACTTTTATGAAAAGTTCTAGCTCCTGATATTTCGAAATTCAATTTCCATTTTTAATTTTTTAATTGGATTTAATTTGAGATTGGAGAGAACTGGAAATCGAACCTGGGGACGCTTGGATTGTGTTTAAATAACCAGCCAGCCAAATCATTTCAACCATGTGAGGGCATGCTTTTGAAATGATTCACATCCTATTTTTCGAAGAAAAAAAATGTCGGGTAGCAACCATCACTATATTTCAAGTTGGAATTTTGGTGGTAGAGCATCAAACTTAATTCGAGTTGAAAATAGTAATCGGCCAGAACTGGCGACCCTCTGGCATTTTGAAATGACTTTAAGCATGATACAAATTATACTACTCAATTAAAGTAATTATCTTATTTTACTTTTAAATAATTTCAATATTTAAATATTCGTTTTAACCTTTTATTTATTTGATTTTTGAATAGCTTCTTTTAAAAGTTTATTTATTTTACTTCTGTTAAAAATATCAAAAACTTCCCAAGTTCTTCAATGTGAAGATTGCCTTTCTAACTTTTTTCATGCACATACTGAATATTAAGAGACTTTGACTAAGCAAAGTATAGGGCCTTTTGGTGAACTGTTACTATAGAACTGTACAATTTCATAGATGTATGTGTTAAACATACGTCTACGTACATGTATAAGGAACTTGAGTAATGTATATAAGCACAAATAACAAAATAATGCCGTATACAGTTGTTTCGAGGCTACGCTGGATTCCCTTCATCAGTGCAAGAGAAACAACAAACCCAAAGCCCAGAAGTGGAATGATGCTACGTTTTTCTTTTAGAAACTGCGTAATATATTTCCTCTTTTGGATTTCATTCATCTTTTGGACGTCGGACGTGAGTTCCTCGGGCTTACGTTCTATGGACTTGCGTTTTTCTGATTTGCGTTCGGATCTGCGTTTCTCTTTTGTACTTCCGATTTGGGTTCCTCGAACTTGCGTTCCGATTTGAGTTCCTCTTTTGGACTTTGAACTTGCGTTCCTCAGACTTGCGTTCTTCGGACTTGCGTTCGTATCCGAATTCCTCTTTTGGACTTCGGGTTTGTTGGCTTTCTTGCACTGACGAAGGGGATCCAGTGTATTCTTGAAACAACAATGCACAATAATGCAGCTGTATGCTGCATTATTGTGTTATTTGTGCTTATATACGTTACTGAAGTTCCTTATCTTTTGCAGAAAGTGTATTTTACTTGAAGGTACATGTGTTAAAAATGTTTACCATACGTACACATTGATTGTAATAGTGTAATGTATATTTTATGTATATAAACTGTATTTGTGCATCAAAAAGATTTGTCTTCATGTTGACGAAAACAGCCTTCAGCTCAGCTCTTCGAATGGCTGTAATTTCAAAAGTCATGCGGTTTGTGTTGAATCGCACATTGAATAATACTTCACTGACTGTACAAGGAAACACATTTGCAATAAAAATTTATAGGACTTTACAAATCAATAATCTTAAAAAAATATGTTACTAAATTGTCAAACCTTGAAATGGGATTCTTACAACACACATAATTTATATTTTTAGTTGGAAGATATAAGATAGAAATTTTAGTTGGATAAGTCTGATTTGCTTCGGGACTAGATTTTTACTTTAGTTACAGTCTAATTTAACTGTCTGTTTGGTTGCGGACAAAACATATTTTGATTCGGTTAAAATTTTGTACAATTTTAACCAATAAATGAAATAAAAATAAAATTAAAATAATAATAAAAATCAAACATATGGAGAACATCCTAGTTTTTTTTTTGACATTTTAATATAAATGAAATATAATAAAAAATATAACAAATATTAATTTGCAAAAATGTTAATACAAAAGAATAAAAAATATTAATGAAATTAAACTGTAATGTAAATATCCTGAAATTTCCGACAGCAAAATAAAATGTCATAAATAAAAAAATTATCTCAATAAAAAATTCAGCTAAAAAAAAATATGAAGGAAAATGAAATTAAAGTTAGATAAGCAATTTGAGATTTTTTATTTTACTCTTAAATACATTTAAAACGTATTTTATAACAAAAAATTACAATTAATAATTTAACATGCATATATTATACGATTTTTTTCATAAGCTAAAAGCGTTTATATGATATTTAAGATTAATTTTTAAATTACTCAAGACATTAAGAGATTAAATAATCATAATATTTTATGCAACTCAAAAAATGACGCGGTGTTGTTTAACCATAAATTTTCGAAAGTCAACTTTTTATGAATACACTCATTAAGAAAAGCTAAGAAACAAAATGGTTGCTCAAGGAAGTACTGCATTTATATAACGGCGGAAACATTTGGGAGAAAAACTGCAGACTACCCTTTTATGAATGGTTTCATATTTTTGTCAGTATAGAAAAAACACTTGTGAGCTCGGAATATTTTTTTAAGAAAATATTTTTTTTTTCAGTGAAAATGGTTTTTATATGATTTGAATGTAATAGTTTCGTTTAAATTCTTTAAAAATAATTATGGCAACATTCTTTTTTACCCTAAAAGATAATTATAAGGGGAAAAAAATAAAACTCATTTGAGAAGCGGACTATTTCGCTTTTGTAGAAATTAATGAAAATGCCCTCACCGTTTCTGAATGCGCAGGGGAAATTTATGAATAATGTCAATACCTGAGACGCAATTAATTTTCGAAATAAAATTAATGCTTTCGATAAAAATGTGTAAAAAAGCTAAATATAGCTACGCCTTTTTCTTGAAGTTTAAAAAATGCTGTAAAGATTTCTTAACTGAACATTTAAAACATTCATTAGAAATTGCCTATTAAGATTAAAAAATGTTCAGTAAAAAGACTTCGTTAGTAATAGCAAAAAGGTTGATTAAACGTACAAATTTTTTCAAACGCGAAAAGGAGCCATTTCCATTAGGATAAGAAGGATAAGAAGGACAAGAGAAGCCACTACACTGTAAAACATTTTGCAACCTTTGCTCATTTTTTTTTTCAGCTACCTTGTTGATAATTTCGACAAACTATCAGAAAAGCCGCAATTGCAGGCATTCATGAAAATTCAGACTTCATTTCTGAAATATTCAGCTAATTATAGTCTGCCGAAGTGTTATTTGTGTGTGTACAGGTGTATATATATATATATATATATATATATATATATTACCATAACTATCAGGAACCTTACTCCCCATTACGACAGTTGATTTCCCTGAAACTGTCAGTAACATTCCTGCAAATGTTTTACAGTATATACAACAAAGGTGTAGAAATTGCGAAAGTCAGAAATTTTAATACCTTTGCTGTAGTGGCTAGTCTGTCATATTTATCCTAACAAGAAAGCTCCTTTACACCTCTGAAACCGCTTGATATGACTAATCAACTGTTTATGCTGTTGCTAACGATACATTTTTCTTTACATTCCCCTAGACAGCTGTTTGCCGGAGTTGCTGTATAATTTTTAAAGAAGTTGGCAGTCTGCTCATACTGATTCCAACAGATCTCATACCGAACAATCGTCGGGCATTGAATAAAGCTTGAAGGGTCGCTTGTCTCATATGGGTTATTGGATTGTTAACACTGATTCTCTGGCCTTTTATTTGAAAATGAAAGGACCGACATTCAACGTCAATCTGCTTTTGAAAAGAAGATGAAAGTTTAGTGACCTTTGGCCAAACCTTCTTTTAATCAAGCAAGAAAAAATGGGCAAAAGAACATTAGAACAAAATCATCACATTTCATAAGAAGCAGCTTGCTTTCTGTATACTCAGTTAAGCAACGTTTTGTCAATAATTGATGGATTGCAGTAGCCTCTTATGATAAGTAGAGTGAGTACTTGGAAGACCATGGTTATTATATGGATAGAATGCAATATGCTTTTTAACAATAGGATAATTAGAATTGATGACTTTCCAAAGGCTTAGAATTTTTTTAAATATAAAACAGGTATGAATAGAGTAGCATCGAATAGTTATCCAGTGTACTGGCATTAAAGAAGCTGTGCTTTTCTGCTGCAGGTTTACAAACATCGAGGGTGACTGACGAAACCAGTTGTCTTCAGAAAACCTACCGACGAAGGGTGTTATCATGCTCCTGCTGCCAGAAGCTTGCAAAATTGACAGAATATAGGGTTGCAAAATTGTTAGAGAAATTGATCTTATTGCCAGCTCAGTTAACAGCAATTTGGTGCTGGTATTGACTCTAACAAGAGCAAAACTGGTCACCTGATACTGGTTGTTGAGTTGGTATATTAATCGATTATACCAGAAACAGGATTCCAATAATATAACATGTTTTATAAAAAGTCAGTCACTTAGATGCTCTCAAGTCGCTCTTTGCTCCAGGACTCAGAAATTTTCAAGTCGACACGTCGCAGTACCTACACAGTGTTCCTAGAAATATCCAATAAGCTTGTAAGGAAAGGCCCATGGTTATACACGCAAGATCCGTCTACAGTATTTGGCCATGGTCCATCGCTTAAAAGTAATTGCAGCGCCCCCTAGCGAATATTTCAAAAATATAGGATAACGAACTCGACATCATAATGAAATGGACGAAAAAATGACTATTGCAAAGTTGTAGAGCATTATCGAACGAATAAGAATCGACGGCAGGAACGAAAGGTACGAATATATAGTAGGCAGTAAATACCTGTCAGAAATTGTATCGTCGGAACGTCTAACACGGTGGCATGCTTGTCAAGGTCATATTCTTTCTCGAATTCAAGTGTGCATTGTCACTGACTGATGACGTTTTAAACAGGCTAGATTACACTAGATTTCGATTCATGTAAGTGTTGTTTTATTGTATAATTCCTGAGTATGAGAGCAATCCTTCAATAGCCATATTGTGGCAGATAAATGTCTTCTCTAACATTGTTTATCGTCGATACCTACTCATAAGAGACTTCTGTACATTTTTGTAATTGGCGTTTTTCATCTATCTGACTTTGCCTATTTCTTTATCCTAACTTTTTAAATCGTCACTAAGGGCCCTGCAATCTCTTTTATTTGATCAAGCATGATCACTTGTCAAAATTCCTTGAATAGAACTGGTATAAGTCAGTAAGGTGACGACAGCATTGTCACTGACGGATGACGTTTCAAACAGGCTAGATTACGCCAGATTTCGATTCATGTAAGTGTTGTTTTATTGTATAATTTCTGAGTATGATAGCAATCCTTCAATAGCCATATTGTGGCAGATAAATGTCTTCTCTAACATTGTTTATCGTCGATACCTACTCATAAAAGACTTCTGTACATTTTTGTAATTGGCGTTTTTCATCTATCTGACTTTGCCTATTTCTTTATCCTAACTTTTTAAATCGTCACTAAGGGCCCTGCAATCTCTTTTATTCGATCAAGCACGATCACTTGTCAAAATTCCTTGAGTAGAACTGGTATAAGTCAGTAAGGTGACGATAGCATTGTCACTGACGGATGACGTTTTAAACAGGCTAGATTACGCCAGCTTTCGATTCAT
Source organism: Amaurobius ferox (assembly GCA_951213105.1). NCBI lineage: Eukaryota > Metazoa > Arthropoda > Arachnida > Araneae > Amaurobiidae > Amaurobius > Amaurobius ferox. The sequence continues at coordinate 23,178,222 of OX578143.1, forward strand.
GTAAGTGTTGTTTTATTGTATAATTCCTGAGTATGATAGCAATCCTTCAATAGCCGTATTGTGGCAGATAAACGTCTTCCCTAACATTGTTTATCGTCGATACCTACTCATTAGAGACTTCTGTACATTTTTGTAATTGGCGTTTTTCATCTATCTGACTTTGCCTATTTCTTTATCCTAACTTTTTAAATCGTCACTATGGGCCATGCAATCTCTTTTATTCGATCAAGCATGATCGCTTTAAAATTAAAACTTGCAAAAATTCCTTGAATAGAACTGGTATAAGTCAGTAAGGTGACGACAATTGTTTCGAGAGCGTTATAAGCCCCTTCTTCAGGCCAAATAAACAGGTAAAACAGTATGCGCCATTAGCCATTGCCAAGAACAAACTGCCAGTATCTCATACTGTTCTACTTGTTCATTTGGCCTGAAGACAGTTTGTTCTTGGCAGTGGCTAAAGACGCAATCTATTATACATGTTTACTTGGCCTGAAGAAGAGGTCTTATAACGCCCTCGAAACAATCATCGTTACCTTACTGACATATGCCTGCTTTATTCAAGAATGTTTTGCAAGCTTCTATCTTACAAGCATCTTATCTTACAAGTTTCATTTATTCTTACGGTTATTCACTTTACTTTAGATAGGTCTAACGTACACATTCATGGATATTCAGTTACATGTTTGATAACGAATTACATGCAATCTACAAACAAAAGATAGGAATAAAATTTTAAGCTTTTTGTGCACAATATTTTTCGAAGAAGTAAAAATCCATTTAGATTTTTACACCATAAAAATATTCATGAAATAATTTTTTATACTTTATATCATTTAAAGTTTTTTTTAAATAAAAACATATACATTCCACGCGTTTTACGAATTTTTCAATTTCACCTTTTGAAATTTTCGCATTTACAACTACATTATTGCAACAGATTTGCTTCTTCGCAAGCGCTTATGCATATACCCACTTACATAAAAGAAATTTCTCCTCTTGTCAAAAATTTGCAGTCGTTTTTGCTCAAAATCTAGAAATGGAATCCAGGTTATTAATAACCACAGTAACCTGTCGAAACGCAACCCAGAAATCGCGTAAATCGTCAGCAAATGCAGTCTCAAATATGACGGATCGTTTCGATTTTGAGCTTTGTAAGAGTGCAAACCACCCAACTTACCTCCATTTTGTTGCTTTTTTATACTTGTTAACAAGATTGCATTTTTATACCACGATTTTTATACTACTTAGAAGAAAATAAAGTTTGAACAAAATGAATTAGTTTGAGACAAGGTTAAACTTTTTATTTTCGTTGCGGAAATTTTTATTATTAGTGAGTATTAGTAGAAAATTGTTTAGTAAATTTGGATTCAATATTTAAATTATTTACGTTAAAAATAAATTATAAGTAGTTTTTAACATATTATGAATAGTTGAACGAGGAAAATATAAAAATGAAAAAGTTGATAATATAAAATTATTTCTTTAGAAATTATTTCTTCCTCCGCTAGAGCAGACATTTCAGTTTTCTAGAAAGTTTATTCCTCTTTCAAGGTCTATTAGTAGGCTTTTTGCAATTCCATAATACAAAACTTCAAAGCATTTTTAAAAAATCGCTATGTTGACAATAGTTTGCTAAATTCGTCGGCATAGTCACCGAATTGGCACCCTAGTTGTCTCTACGTGGCACAGACAGAGGAAAGGTTTTTTTCTTATATAAGAATACCTCTAAAATATTTTTCATAAAATTGTTTTTTTTTTATCTGATTAAGAATTTTGATTATTGATTGAATGTTTCATATATTCAATGCAAGATAGGAGATATGCCGGAACAAGTATAATTCATGGACGGAAAAAGTATAATCCATTTAAAATAGAGTCACAATCGACAAGAATTCTTAAACTATGCCATTAAAACATTTAATTTCATTTTTTGACTTCGATTTGATCGTGAACACCTATTAGAATCATGTATACTAGTTTAAGAGACACTGACCTGGAAACAAAATGGCTGAAGAAGAGCTCGTTCTTCTTTTTCCAAACTTCACTCTGATTCGAATACAAATTGCCTGCCTTACCAAGATAAATTCACGGCAGACGACTATTAAATTCTCGCTTACTTTCAAATTTCGTTTTTTTTTCTTTATTTTGTTTCAGCACTTTATCATCTGCAGATTTTGGTTTTTCTTTTCTCCATCTATGGATTTGCCATAGTTACATCAATTCAAGTGGAACTAATAAACAAAGATATGCAGAAAAAATCTGGAAAACTGACACTCAAAATTTTTATTTTCATTCAGAATGATAGGGACTGCATTTCAGCCCAGCCTCCATATTGTTAACATTTAATTTGATGGAAAACGAAACCAAGTCTGACAATTTGACGGCCATTTTGAAACTTTAAGTGATGCACAATGTGTTCAGATACTTGTGAATAAGTTGGAACACTCGTTGATATTATAGCCATTTTCGGGGGAATTATAGCTACTTTGGAGGGTTATTTTCATTTCGCAATAATTGACTTAGTCAGCATTCACGTTCCTAACAAAAGTGGATGAGTACTCTTATTGGAAACGTGAGAAAGAAAAATGACACTTGAGTAGCTACAGTCAAAGTATTCTAAATTGGCACTAGTAAAACAGTAAATTATAAAGTTTTACGTATTTTGATAAAATTTAGAGAATATAATAATATGTTAGTTATTAATATTGAAGAATCACTGCTTTAAGGAAGATCGCTTGGGAGGAACTTCTGTGAAATACCAAGACTTGCAGTGGGCTAGCTAACCTTTGATGTTGATGAATGCCTTAATTGTAACATATTTGAGTTGTAGAAATTTTCGTCTCAAAATATTCATTGAAAAGATTGATTCTATATTTAAAATATAAAAAATTATTTTTACAACAGCTTTATAATCGAAATTTATTTATAAAATATAGATAACTTTACAACTAATTTGATTTGAATAGAATGCTGAACTAGCATAACCAGTAATAAAAACTTACTACAAAATTTGAAACAAACCCATTTTTCATTAAAAAAAAAAATTCTTAATAAATTTTTTTCTAACTCACATTCAGACTGTTCATCTATATTTATATGCATAAAAATCTGAAACGTGCAACATGCTAGTTCCCCCATAGATTTCGATATTAGGTTAAAACAAATTATAACTTTTCTTCACTTTTATTATTACCAATTAAAATGAATGTAAATTTTTTTTTTAATTACTTAATGTTTTCACTAGATGTCGCGCAAGTGTTGAATCCTAAATAAAGATTACAAATACATGTTTCGAGTTAAAAGTGCATACAAAAGTATACTACAAATAGTAAGAGTACACACTATAAAAAATTACGCCGAATTTCTCCCAGATTTGGTTTGATCATGTTTAACCGGTTTATTTGTATGTTATTCCCCTATATAAGCATTTTTTGTGACTATTTTTTCTGGCTTTATTCTTCTAGTTGTTTATTTCTAGTTATACTTTTTTAATTTTTCCCAATTCATTCGCCTTCTTCTGACCAGATGACACCACCTCCACGTATTTCAGCTTATTTAAACTACTTTCTGCCTGTGATCTTTTGGTAGGAGTTTATTGGCCTGCTCGCACTGATAAGGAGTACTATTTGAGCGTTTTCAGATGATAAACATGTATACATTCCACATTCAATACATACAATTGTAGATGTATACATTCTACAATTTATTTGAGCAGTATCACACGTTGCGTTTATTTATTTACTGTGTGTGTGTGAAGTCACCTACTGTATTTAGTAACAGTATTTACATTTTATTTTGTTACTCTATTTTTTTTTTATTTTATTTTATATAATGCTATTTTTCATGTTTGATTAAAAACAGTTTAGTATGCTGAGAACGATGCATATTAATGTCATGAAAGCGAAGTCATTCGTGTCTAAATAAAATATTATATATAAAATAGTTCTTTCTGCTCGATTATCTGTAAATCTTCTCGATTTTTTTTTAATTTGTTTGGTAGATATTCAGATCACAGAAAGACGTCACGAAAAGAATTAGTTGATTCGCATTCACGGATACACGAGATCCATCAAAATAAGAAAGCCGGAATTTTGATCTATTGAGATTAATTTACCTTTATATATACTATGTAGATAAATTAAAAATGTATATTTTTTTATTTGAATTATGCGTTTACAATTGTATATTATACGTCTTTTCAGATAAATCCAGTTTTAAATGAGATATTTATCTACCAGTTATCAGAGATTCAAAAATAATATTTGAATTTTTCTATTAATCCATCGATTTACTTTATGCAAAAGATCATGAAAAAATAAATATATTTTATTGAAAATGAGACTGAACAAAGAATAACTTCTTCAAAATGTATTTTGTCCATATATAATAGATTTGCAGCAGTCAACTTCTTTTAGTCGTGCGCTGGATTTCAATTTCAGGATCATTTTTCAATTTTCTGAGCAATTTTCCCCAAGCAGTTTGTGCGTATAAATATTTATGTTGAAGAATTCTTTCTAGCAAAACCCTTTCATGTTTAAAATACGCAAAACCTACCGAAAAGAGACAAGTTTGCAATCATGGCTGTATACTTCTTTCAATTATGGTGTTGTTGTTGTTGTTGAGACCCAGACCGTCCGACCTACCAGAAAGGTATAAGGTAATTGTTTGGACGGCCGGGAAGTGCCACCCAATTTAGATCGGAACCCAGTGGGGGGAGGCATCCACAGGGACAGTATCCTCCTTCCCCTACCACCAACCTCTCGGAAGGACTTCAATTATGGTGTTGTTGTTGTTGATTGAGACCCAGACCGTCCGACCTACCAGAAAGGTGTAAGGTAACTGTTTGGACGGCCGGGAAGTGCGTGAATTAATTTGTCAGAAGTGGACCTAAATAATATGAAATATTAATGTATGAAATAATCAAGTGAAACTTCTATTTTCTGCTGCTTTTCTATGAACTTTGACTAAATTGTATTAAGTACAGTGATACACGTGGCGATTAGACGATAAATGATCGCCAGCAACTCCAAGAATTGAGGATGTTAGTTTTATACATGATTCCTAAGAATATTCTTAAGCACCCCAATGATTTTGTGAAGAAATGTCCTTGAGTAGACACGTTAGATATAGCTATAGTAAAGTGACCATGTCCGATCGAATAAAACAATTTGCAGTGACTCTAGCGGAAAATTAAAAAAATAGGAAACGAACTCGACAACAAAACGAGATAGAAAAAAGCAGTCAATTACATAATTGTAGAGCATTGTTTATTTAATGCGGGGGAATGACACCAGGACCAGGGACGAGTGAAAAGCGTAAACGCAAAGCAATCAATACCGACCAAAAAATTGTATCATCAGGGACTCTAATACGACGACACCTGCAATGCTTGCCAAAGTGTAAGTGGAAATATATTTTTTCTGGAATTCATATGTGCATTACCTTTGACTGAGAACATTTTAAACAAGCTCTACACTAGATGTCTGTTCATTTCAGTATTGTTTATCGTAGCATTCCTGAATAGGACAGCCATTCGCGTAAAGTAAGTGCCTCTTGCTTTTTTAGGGCCAATGAGCAATTTTAGGGCCAATTCCTACTTATTAGATACTTTAGAGATTCCTACTTATTAGACAATACTTTAGAGATTCCTACTTATTAGACAATACTTTAGATATTCCTACTTATTAGACAATACTTTAGATATTCCTACTTATTCGATAATATACTTTAGAGATTTCTACTTATTAGACAATATACTTTAGAGATTTCTACTTATTAGACAATACTTTAGAGAGAGAGATTCCTACTTCTTAGACAATACTTTAGACATTCCTATTTATTAGATAATACTTTAGAGATTCATACATATTAAACAATACTTTGTAGTTAGATATTATAGTCTGCCTCACTCTGTTGCTAAGATTGATATCCTAGATTTTTAAATTCTCCACTATGGGCGCTGCAATCACGTTTATTCTGCTGGAATCAAGTTTATGAATGAAATATTCACTTTTTTTATATAGAGAGCCAGGCGATTTATACTTCCATGAAGTTATGGGAATAAAGTCCATTTATAAACAATAATATTTTATACATTTATTTCAAATATAATAAATTATTGCAGTATTGTGATAATTTTAGAAATATCACTGCTGAATGTACCGCATTTTAGAGATGTTTAAATAAAATTGTATTTCATTTGGAAAGTGCTTCGTAATCAGATTTATGCATGACTGATCTTTCTTGTTTAAAATTACACAAAATCTGCAATTGCAAAAAAAAAAAAAAAAAAAGGAAAGCTTTATCGATTGCGACGACTTGGCGCGCCGAACCTTTGAAAAAAATATCTTGAGAATAGTGTATCTTATCATATTATGATTGGTTTCATTTAATTTGTTAACGATTACATATAAACCAAGCATTAATAAAAATAGTACTATTAATTATTTTTTATTTTTAAAATTTGGAGTGTTTTGTGTTTGGAGGGTCAATTAAAATAAATTTATTTCTACTGTTTCAATTTGCACTAAAATCTAAAAGCCCATAGATCTACCCGCATACCATCAAACTGCCAAATTTAATCAAAATCCAACTATTAGTTTCTGAATTACAGTGGCAGATATAAACATCTGCAAATTCAAATATATCCACCCAGTCCCGATACTTTCTCTATACATAAACTATGCAGGGAAAGTAAAAATTCTCCCCTGCCAAAAGACACGGAAATTTATTAATAAACAATTCAATACTGATAAACAAAATAAACATCCTTTTATATTTTGGAATGACAATTTAAAATGGTACTGTAACCTTTAGAATTCGGCAGAACCCGATGAAAAATAATGAAAAATGGCTCCAATTCGGGTACAAAATGCGCCATTTCCTGTGATGGATCTGCTGAGGACAATCTTCGAACTCTAGTTTTGAAATTTAAAAGCATTATTCATCTCTTTTTGTTTCAAACGAATGGCAGCGGTATGTCATCTTGAGATTTTTTAAAGGTACTCCGACGGCAGTCATATTTTAAGCGCGGGAAATTGTTATTAATGTCCTTTCAGGGGGTTCCTTTTATTGAATTTTTTTTTTAACGGATGAATAATTCAAAGAGGGCTTCCTTTTAATTATAAAATTTCTCTTCAATTTCTCTTTTATAAAAATATGGAAGATAAAATTTTTGGCTATATTTGAGGCAAAGATAACTTGACAGTAGAGAGATATGGGAAAAAGCATAACCCTCCACTAGAATATGGAATTCATCTATAAAACGCTATTAATAATTGAAAATAAAAATGTTGATGTTGTTGTTGTTTACTGATGACCTCCTGTTTCGGCAGAAATCAGGATCAGTGACGCAGTAAAGAACGAAGAAAGACACAAGACGAGAGAACAAAGTTTATTACAAGAAAACATCACTGACGAAGGTCGGAGGGGATGCAGCTTCCGATTTGACGAGGACCCAGAAGGCGGAAGACTGACTTTATCCTCAAGAAACATCCATGCCTTATTCGGGATTCGAACCCGAGCCCACAAGACAGCAGCCGAAGACACTATCCACTTCACCGCCTGGGCGGCAAATTTTGATGTAGTTAACCAATATCCAAAGTTTATATGGTTTAAGCTAAATTCAGAACTATAATCACGTTTTCTCATATTTCAATAAAAAAAAATTGGCGGTGGTTTGAGTCCATTAGAGCAAAAATATTTTTGCGTGATAACATCTTGAAAAATTAAAATGTTCAAAATATTTTAAATATCGAAATTATAATCACTGTAGTCCAAAAATTTAAAATCATATACAAAATCCCATCAAATTTCCTTGTAGAACTTTCAAAGGGTTACGAATTACTAGCTTATTGTTCATAACAAAAACTTTTGTTTTTTAAAATATACGCATTACAAACTTTACCGGAAAATTTTCCAATATTCTCCAAATGGACAAAACTATTGCTTAAAAACGATAAAAGCTTTGTACAAACATATTATTGATCTAGAAATTAAATTTTCAACTGAGCATTATTGCTTATATCTATCTTCAGTAGTTTAGAAGATGTTTCAAGTTACAATAAACGAAACGAAACGAAAATTCGCTCGACGAACAAAAACTATTTTTTTTTCGAACAAAATAGTTCAAAATATGGAAATTGTTATTTTCAAAACTTTCTATTCTAAGTGGTATTCTGTTTTCGACAAAACAAGCATAAATTATTTATGTTTTTATGTATTAAGTTCGGAGGTATAAGAACTCAACTGTTTGCATTTTTAATATTGTCGTGATTTCGACCAGATACCCGAACACGTTATTCATGTCAAAATATTAATCTTTATTATTATTCATGTCAAAATATTAATCTTTATTGTTATTCATGTCAAAATATAAATCTTTATTGATATTCATGTCAAAATATTAATCTTTATTGTTATTCATGTCAAAATATTTATCTTTATTGTTATTCATGTCAAAATATTAATCTTTATTGTTATTCATGTCAAAATATAAATCTTTATTGATATTCAAAACATAATCTGTTATTTAAGAAGTCTTCTGTTCAATGAGCGTATGAAGACAAAATTCAGTTAAAGTTTTAACAGTGTTTTCAAGTTATCTTCGCAAGTTTGCATAGTGGAACTCAGTTTACTGTAGAGTTGATTTTCACAAGGATTCATATTTTAAAATATTCATACATAAGTGTAAACTTCAACGGGACAGACAATTTTGCCTTTGCGCTTTCAATACATTCAAATGGATCCAACACGTGACAAACTACAAACAAACAAAATTATTTTTTATAGGGAAAAATGAAGAGGGTTCTTAACTTATTCTTATTGCCGATTAAAACACGCACCTTAAATATCATGAAAATCGCCTGACTTTTTTCGAGATGTATTCTGCTTTCACTGGAAATTTAAAAATCTGATGTGGGCAACACCTGACTTTCTTTATATAATGCTATGAATTTACTCCTTTTACAGTTAAAAAAAATGTTATTCTTATAGTAGATACTTATATTTTTTCCAAGTTATTGAATTTTCTTCAATTAGTCGTCATTTTCATTAATTTAGCGTCATTTTTATCCATTTGGCGAGATTTTCGTTCATTTGGCAACATTTAGGAATGTCGCCAAGTTCGCGACATTCCGCTAGATTCATCGCCAAGTTGGCGACATTTCGCCAGATTCGTTGTCAAAATCTCGCCAAGCGTTATGGACGAAGAAATAAGTAATTCTTACAGCAGATAAATGACTATTGGCTTTCAAATACAAAAGTATTACTCAAAGTATCTTTTTTCATAAATGGAACGAGCTAGATCCACGAGAATGATGTCACCGAATTTATCGCATGGTATTACATATGAAAAGTGAACATGTTTCTCAGTAGGAAATATTTTTTCTTATTTTATATGACTTTTTGATAATTTTTTTGAAAAATGTGCAATATCTCGAGAACGGTTCATGCTAGCGTTCAAAAATTTATGTCAATCGTTTTCTAATGAAAAATTACATAAGAAATGTCTATTTGCGTAACTTTATTATAGGTATTAATTTTTTGACGATTTTTTCAAAATTTCACTCGAAAATTTTGGAGGGTTCTGAACATTCGATTGCGTATAAAAACAACAGGCTTCCAGTGTTTATGAATTGTAATTTTTGTACCAAATTTCGTTCGAATCGGTCCATTCGTTCGTCGGTTCACTCACACACACATACACACACACACACACACATACACACACACAGACATCACTTCAAAAATGTTCGATTCGTGATCAGGGATGCTTGAAACGTGCTCTCCCGTCGAAAACTTGAATTAGAATTTTCGACCCCGCCACAATACTTTCCTTATAAATTATGTATATAAGGAAAGTAAAATTCGAGTTTTCGACGGGAGAGCACGTTTCAAGCATCCCTGTTCACGAATCAAACACTTTTGACGTGATGTCTGTGTGTGTGTGTGTATCAGTGAGTCTGTGGAGACGATATCTCATGAACGAATGGAGCAATTCGAATGAAATTTGGCACAAAAATCACAATCCGTGAATACTGGAAGCCTATTGTTTTTAAACGCAATTGAATGTTTAGAACCCCCTAAATTTTCGAATGAAATTTTGAAAAAATCATCAAAAAATCAAGACCTTTAATAAAGTTACGCAAATAGACATTTCTCATGTAATTTTTCCTTAGAAAACGATTGACGCAAACTTTAGAATGCTAGCATGAACCGTTCGCGAAATATTGCACATTTTTAAAATAAATTTATCAAAAAATCCCATAAATTAAAAAAATATATATATATTAACTGTTGAGAAACATGTTCACTTTTCATACGTAATATCATGCGATAAATTGGGTGACATCATTTTCGTGGATCTAGCTCGTTCCATTCATGAGAAAAGATACTTTGAGTAATACTTTTGTATTTGAACGCCAATAGTTATTTATCTGCTATAAGAATAACTTATTTCTCCATCCATAACGCTTGGCGAGATTTTGGCGCCGAATTTGGCGGAACATCGCCAACTTGGCGACATTTTTAAATGTTGCCAAATTAACGAAAATCTCGCCAAATGGATAAAAATGACACTAAATCAATGAAAATGACGACTAATTGACGAAAATTCAATATCTTGGATAGAATATAAATATCTACTATAATAGAAACCTATATTTTTATTGTAAAAGTAGTAAATTCATTGCATTATGTAAAGAAAGTCATGTGTTGCCCACATCAGATTTTTTTCATATGCCCATCGATAGTATATTATACCTCACTGCCTCTAAATACGCCCACAGTCAGTCCCTAATATTTTATAGCCCGAAATCGTTTATTGCAAATAACCTTTTAAAGAAAGGGCCAATAAATACTGCATCTTTTGCTCAGAACATCCAAAAATATAAATTCTACCTGCAGGACATTCCGGTAATCGCCTCATAAAAGTGACATCTTCTAGGGCGAATAGCGCGATTTAAAGAGATTAAAGTCACCTACCCGCTGTAAACAACTTAGAAAGGGATTATGCTGAGATGTTTTGACAAGGAGATGGATATAGTTTGGTAGTTATTTGTCAGAAAAAGATCCCATACTGATCCGTCCATGGGCTTAAATGGAGGGTTGGAGTATGTCGAAGTGTGCCTGTATAAAGATATTCACAGAACAAGAGAAGCTAAGAATATGTGTAGACTTTATATTTTATGTATTATGAAAGAGAAAAATAAAACTTGTCACAGCGTTTAAGTAGTGGAAAATATATTCATTATATTGTAGGTATGAAAATACTATGGATTTTTCTTGTTCAAGTCATATCGAAAAAAAAATATGAAAAAATATGTTTTTCAATGTACTTACCCTACACAATAGTGGTGTATGGTAAAGTAGAAAAATATTTTAATCACTCACGAAATTGAACCATACTGGCTGTATAGGCAGACTCAAATCAAAACAATACTACATAAATTTTATCCTTATTCAAAATATACGAAGAAGGATGAGGGTGTCAGCAGATGCAAAATATTCGATAATTTTACATAATATCAATGTTTCTATAATGATAATAAGATTTTGTTAAACATTTAATCTGCCTACACCCTAATTTCATTTTGAAAATTTTGCATAATATCAAGTTTGGATAATAATACGATTTATTTAGTATTATTTTGAATTAAATCTAACTATACCCTTAATGTAGTTCAATTCACCGTGTGAATTAATTTATCTTCTACTTTTCCATGCGCAACTAATGTGTAGGAGAAGACAGTGAAAAATTTAATTTTTCTCATAATTTATTTTTTATATTTTACATTTTATTTTATTTATTTATATTTTAACTAGCTCACAAACTGACGTATAGCATTATATACATGTATAGACCCGTTCAGAAGATTATTTCATCTGAAGATACTGAACCATTATTAGCAAAGAAAATGCAAGTATAGGTCAAAAATATGGCATGACGTACGTAAATGATGCAAAGACATAACGCGACGACGTGAAAATTTGATAGATGAAAATATTTCGCAGGATGAAACTGTGTTGTTGTTGTTGAGACCCAGACCATCTGACCTACCAGAAAGGTGTAAGGCAACGGATGAAACTGTATGTCGAGTTTTAGCTTTCTACGGATTTGGAGCCGAATATAAACTAACTCATTAAGGGAAGGTCAGAGGTAGGGTAAAGTTAATAAAAATTAGTATAGGAAAATTGATGTTTGTGATGAATCTATAAAGTAAAAAAAAATGTTAAGACACAGCATATAAAGATTAAGTAAAGGTAACAACTAGTGGTGAATGCTGTCATAGGATTTGGTATAGCACCGCCAAACCAAATATCTCGACGAAAATCCTTCCTAGTTACAATATATAGCGCTATGGTAGTAACATCAATAATAGTTATTATTATTGTCACCATCACATGTGGTATAATTGAGAACGTGGGAGTGGGGTGGGCTGTGTGGGGGTAATATGCATTTCCGTACGACCTGATTTTTAGACCAAGGTTCGCCAATGGTACCGATCGGTAAAAAAAAAAAAGAAAAGAAACTGCCTTCTTTTTCGGAATAGATGAAGAGACAGAGCACTAGTATCACAAAGGAACCCGTCTGTCTCTTCTTGTTGCTGCAGTGCTCTAAGGGCTATTGAGTCCTGTTAGTGCTCTGTCTCATTTATCCTAATGAAAGAGACAGTTTTTTGCCTTTGAAACAGGTTGATATATTTATTCAACTTTTATATGCTGTGTCTAATCGAAGTCTTAGTTCACAGATTTTTGCAGACAGCACTTTGGGCGAATTTTCATGTGTATAATGGAATCTATTCATATGTAATCAGTGCACAAAATGTTCATATTTAAACTATAACCAAACATTTACTCCTCCTACAGCAATTTTACTCCTACAACATTGCATATTTCAAGAAAATATACTGATATGAGTTAAAATTTCAAACATTATATTTCAATGGATTTTCATATTTTGAATTTTTCTGAACACCAATCAACTGTTTTAAAAATAATTCCTGTTGTTTTTGTTGATCACGTTGGTCAAGGAACCACCTATATTAAGTGCGAAAGACCATATTGCGAAAGACCATATTGCCATACGCTCAGCCCAGTGAAAAAAATCTAGTAAAAAATTACAAAATGTTAATTTGTAGGGAATTTGTCGGAAAAATTTACAAAATGTTAATTTTTAAGGAATTTTCAGAAACATGACAAAACATTTGTAGGAACAAACACTTTTTAGGGACGATTTATAAAATGTTAATTTGCAGGGAACTTCTAGTAAAAATTACAAAATGTTAATTTGTAGGGTATTTGTCTGAAAATTTTACGAAATGTTAATTTTCAAGGAATTTGCAGAAAAATGACATAACATTTATAGGAACAAACAATGTGTAGGGACGAGATATAAAAAGTTAATTTGTAGGGAATTTCTAAGAAAAAATTAAAAATGTTAATTTTTAGGGAATTTGGAGTTCTCGATGACATAATACATATCCCGTGCTTAATGTTCTATAAACTTTCATAAAACATTCCGCGAAGGGGAAAAAATAGTCGATACACTTTCTTCAAATTCTCTTTTTCGCAGGATCAGAATATACAGACCTAGTTTTCACAAATATTTCAGGATATATCTCATGATAGATCCGCAGAATTCGAAAAGTTGGGAGAAAACTTTTCTTGTAAAATTGTTAGTCAGGGAGCGTTTCTAACTCCTAAAGATCCCAATAAATTCTGCCCGTGTGATTATCTGTCTCCACAGGGCAATGATATTCCGTAGCAATATTCTTGCAAGAAAACTCTTCTCTTTTTTTTTGACATGATTCATATTTTAAAGTTTTACTTTCCATACATTACAGTGGATGGACATTAATGAAAATATTTCCGATAGTTTGACGACAAGAAAAACCAGCAGACGATTTCGGTATTGGAAGCATAACACTGCCATTATGGTTACAAATGGAATCAAAAACTATGTAAATTAACTAGAATGTGGTTTTGCTCAACTTTCTTATACCAGAATTAATTTTGAAGTAGCTTTTGATGTTTTACTTTGCGAATTTTACCAGAAAATACATGAAAAATCGGTATAGTTGGTCCAAATGATTATAATTATAACACGTTACTCTTTATTTTAAAGGGCTTAAAATTTTTTTGATTGACACGAAGTTTGACAATGGTCCAACCCGGAGGGGGGGGGGGCTTGCATCCCCGAGAGGGAAAATGATGTCAGGAGCACAAAAATTGAATCACGGCTATATTTCACTACAGTGATTGAAACTATAAAAGTTTCGCACTGATTGAGCCGTAAATACCCCTTTTTATATACGATGGTATCAAATTTAGTCCTACGCTGCCATAAAAGAAAAAAATCTGATGTGGGCAGCACATGACTTTCCTTATAAAATGCAATAAATTTACTACTTTTACAGTAAAAAAAAAATAGATTACTATTATAGTAGATATTTATATTATTTCCAAGATAATGAATGTTCGTCAACGAGTCGTCATTTTCATTGATTAAGCGTCATTTTTATCCATTTGGCGAGATTTTCGTTAATTTAGTAGCATTTAAGAAGTCGTCAAGTTAGCGACATCCCGCCAATTTCCTCGCCAAAATCTCGCCAGGAGTTATGGACGGAGAAATAAGTTATTCTTACAGCAGGTAAATGACTATTGGAGTTCAAATACAAAGGTATCTTTTTCTCAAAGTATCTTTTTCATGAATGGAACGAGCTAGATCCACGAGAATAATGTCACCAAATTTATCGGATGGTATTACATATGAAAAATTAACATGTTCCTCAATAGGAAATATTTTTTTATTTTATATGATTTTTTGATAATTTTTTGAAAAATGTACAATATCTCGATAACGGTTCATGTTAGCGTTCTAAAATTTATGTCAATCGTTTTCTAATGAAAAATTGCATAAGAAATGTCTATCTGCGTAACTTTATTAGAGGTTTTGATTTTTTGACGATTTTTTTCAAAATTTCACTCGAAAATTTAGGCGGGTTCAGAACATTCGATTGCGTATAAAAACAATAGGCTTCCAGTGTTTACAGATTGTAATTTTTGTACCAAATTTCATTCGAATCCGTCCATTCGTTCGCCAGTTATCGTCCACAGACACAGACGCACACACACACACGCACACACGCACACACACACACACACACACACACACACACACACACACACTTCAAAAGTGTTTGATTCGCGATCAGGGATGCTTGAAACGTGCTCTTCCGTCGAAAACTCGAATTCGAATTTTCGACCCCGTCACAATACTTTCCTTATACATTACTGTATATAAAGAAAGTAAAAATATTCAAATAAATTTCGAAATTCTCCCTTGAATTTCAAAAATGTGTATCTTGTTCTAAATTTTTCGATATCAAAGCCAAATATAAAGTTTCGTGAAAATCCCTCCATATTTGTGACAACTATCGTGTGCCCTTTCACTATACTTCATGTGAGTAAGTAAAAATTGAATTGCAAAATAGAAAACTATGCACTATAACTATAAATTAAAATCAATAATAATATTAATAATAACTGTTATTACAAATAATACTATTATTATGAATAATATTAATAATGACAGTCTGTTATAACCATAAATTAAAATATTTCAACGGTTGGTTGCACATAGAGTTAATTAAGAACTTTTTTTTTTATATTTTTGTGCACAACTGCACAAAAAATAATTTTGCATATATAAACGCTCTCGAGTTATAGATGGAAGAACGTTCGACCAAAATATATTTATTAATGCTTCAAAATCTCAAGATTTTAGATTTTTTCGTTTTCTTGAGGCCAAGTCCCACGTGTATGCAAAATTTCGAGTTCCTACCTTCAGCAGTTTTGTCGGCGTAATTCATCCCTTAGTTTCTCTCAGCTGTATGATATAGATATGGCATATATATATATATATGAAATGCTCAGTCGCTTGTTCAACTTACACGTGGTAACAAATGTTCCGGCCACTCATCTTGCTGCTCTAAGTCCTTGGACGAGCCGAGTGGTCTGGGCTTTCGACGTGGTAACAATGCTTGTGAGTTCATATTTCTGTTCGAGGAGGTATTATTTTTCTGATTTCTAATTCAATTGATTTATTTTTCTCCTTCCACTAGCCAGTAGACAGTTCCAATGGTGTCTATAGTTTAATATTATCGCCATTGTCAGAAACTGGTTATTCTATCGGTTTTAATTCGAATTGTATGGCTGTCCTGATGAGAATGCAATTTCGAACTAACCGCCATTTTTTGTGTAGTTTCAATTGATTGTTCTCTATGTCTTAATCTTTTATCTTGAGCTATTTATTATTGCCTTTTCTCATTTTTGCCGTGTTTTATTTTTTATTTTTATTTATATTTATATACTTTTAATTGCGAATTTTGTATCCTAATATTCTTCTGATCCCCCTTTCCACTGTAGTGATATGTTACCTTCTATCTTTATCCTTAGTCTTGGCCTATAGTTACTCATTTGTAACAGATATGCTAGAGATGGGTTTTATTGTACATACAGTAGTTTATGCATAATTTTCGATTAAAATCTATCAATTTATATATATATATATATATATATATATATATATATATATATATATATATATATATATATATATATATATATATATATATATATATATATATATATATATATACGTGCATAATCCGAAAATAAATATTTAAATGTTAAAGCTCAAAGCAAGGGAGGGTCGGCTTAAATAACAAAACAATAAAACCGATTTCATTTGAATGCAGAACAAACACATACCATGAACCGGGAACTGACCTTCGTAGGCGATTCAGTTACGAAATTAGATTTTGACCTTTTTTTTTAAAATACGTCACGCTATTATTTCAATAAAATATTATTTGAAACTCGCATTGTGCCCTTACGCAGGCCGAATTGGATGGTGAAACAATACAGGAATGTGCCCCACCCACTCCAAACTTGAAGTGCCACCAATTTTTATACTTCATAAAAAAAAAATAAAATTAAAATAAATAATGAAAAAAAAATAAAATAATTAAAATTAATATTATTTTTTATTTTAATTATTTTAATGCTTAAAATTCAGTTAAGAGCAAACGGAACTGATTATTCAGTACTATAAATGGAAAGCGCACAACCTTGAGAGATTTTGAGGAGTTCCTGCTTCACTATATAGTATAACGAAATCAAGACAGGTGCTTTAAACACATCTGTTTTTCATCTCATTAATCTTCCAATTGTACCTTACAACCTTTAGAGAAAGAAATTTAAAACTCCACGCGAAATACCAGTTTAACATATTAGGAGCCGCTATGTTAATGACTTATTTTAACTGTAAACAATTTGTTTAAGCAATTTGGCGCAATCCGAATCAATTAACCTAGTAAAAGAACGTTAAAAATAATTATCCTTTACAACTCTGGCAAAAAGAACTTTTTAGCGTAGAATGTAAATATGTCAAAGCGTTTAAATTCAATGACTTTAATTTTAACGCGACGCGCACGCCCGAGTGAAACATTCTAGTTACGAACTAAAAATATGATCGGAATTAACCCTCTAAAAAAAGAACCATCAACTCCGGAGAATTTGTTCCCGCATTCAAATTCGCAATGCACTTCTTTCCTAATTGAAGCGGGTTAACAAAAAAAGTAAAAATAATCGCAATGATCCTTTTAAAATAGTAAAATAATAACACCCGAAGAGAGCGCTCGCTTGGAAAAATGGTGAATTCCCGCTTTTGCAGACAGTAACTACTAATTAAAGTAATAGCTTCTCCTAAGTATTTAATTAGCAGAACTTAATGATGACGTATGATCTCACAGCCGACCAATTAAATGCAAATGCCCTTGCTCTCTCCAGTTCCTTCTTTGCCTCTGCTTCGCTGCCACATAGAAGTGGGAAATTAAGTTCTGCGCCGGAATTTATGCCGCCCGTTTTGGTATCGGGCTTTTGTTTTGGGTAGGCGGTGGGAAAAAATGGATGACCAGTCCCCCCGTTTACAGAATTCTGTCTATGAAAGGCAAGAGAATGTTTAGATTGCCATTAAATTAAAGATTAATACGGCTGGGCGATATATTTCTTGATTGCAAAGGAGTACAATTAAACGCAAATTAACATTCTCGAGATAGTGCTCTTTCCCTGTTTGGTTGAAATTAATTTTTGCTAATGCTAATCATTTCTCATTTGCAGTTCCAGTGTGGGCTTTTAATTCGTTAATAAAGGGGCTTGGAATTCGTCCCTATTTGGTAGCCATTCATTATGTTTTTTTTTTATGCTTATTTAATTAATGCGCTTATTTGATAATAAATACTTAACAAAATTGTTGTTGGGCAAAAAAATATAGAGATAGAACCACAGCACATTCATTATCCTAACCGCCCTTTTCACATCAACAAATGCGCCAAAGTACCTCTAACGCAGCGTCCATAGATTATTCGATTTTCAATGCATTGCTTGCTACTGAAAAATAAATAAGATTATATTAAAATATAGTACTTTTAAGAGTTACTGATTTAAGATGTTTATAGGGAATTTTAATATGGAGAAAAATACTGCAAAGGATATTCCATTTAAAACATACCCTGAAGAAAAACACAAATTTTTGGATTTTATAAACAGTATTGGAACTCTAATCATGTTTTTAATACTTCGAGAGTTAAGATCAATTTTACACCTAATTCTCTTTTAATTGCACTTTCTTAGAGGTTCCTCTATCGTTTATCAATTACACGCTTAACGATCTTTGTCCCTTTTTCATTGGCTCTTGGATATCTCTGTACTTTCCCCATTCAAATATGCATCCTTCATTTTTTTTGTTATTTGTCTTCCATTTCTGGGATTTTAACCATATTTTATCCTCAAATTTATTCCTTGAAATTAGCTCATATATAGGGCTTCCGAAACCAGTTGGTTCCTTCACATTTGAATTACACTTCTTCCTGTTTGTTTTTATTGTTTTACAGTCTTTTTTAAATATTTACTACTTTTTCCCTTGTTTGTGTTTTTACCGCCGGTTTAAACGTCTCATTTTTCTTTCGTTACCGCTTTAGTAGGTTTAATCACTGTTCAGTTTCTTTTCGCTCTGCAATATGTTCTTACCGTCTTGTTTTCTTTCCGTTAGTTCTTTATTATCTAATAGTCGTTCTTTCCGCCGTGGTTTTCACAGTTCATTCGTTGTGTTCTGCCTCTCACTTTCGTTACTCATTTTTTTCCCCTTTATTTTATTTCTCCCTGCTGCGATGGCATTTTTACTTTCTCATCATGCAATATAGCATAGAGAAAGTATTGTTTTCACGAAAATGTCCGAATTCGAGATATTGATGCTAATATATGCTTTAGAACCTCCTGAACACGTTTTGACTATTTTTGGAGTGATGTTTGTCTGCCTGTGGTCGATTTCTTGAGTATACGATAGCAGCCACAAATATTAATCTATTTTTACGAAACTTTATATCGCACTTTGGTATTAAAAAATCTAGAACTAGATAGAATATTTTGAAATTCGAGCAAAAATTTCGAAATTTATTCGAAATGTTATATTTTTTAACATGGCAGCATAGGACACAATTTGACATAATCATGCACGAAAGGGTTTAATTCATGGCTCGATCACGAGACTTAATGGTTTCAATCATTGTTGTGAAAGGAAGTCGCGTTACGAAATTTTTTTTCGTGGCGTCATTAATCCTCTTCGGGTTACAAGTTACCTCTCCGGGAGGGCACATTGTTAAGTATGGTTTAAATCGAAAAATTTTTTCAAGCCCTTTAAAGTAGAGGGTAATACGTTGTAGTTGTAATCAATGGGACCTACGACACCGAATTGTAAAATTTAAAAATTAAAATTGGATTCTGATACACAAAATTCTAGCTAAGCCACACAGTTAATTTCTTCTCCCTTCCGGCAATTGTGCTATTCCACAGCAGCTAGTTGAACTTACTTGAATAAGTGAGGTCACACTTTTATTGGCCCTGATGAAGAAGACTTTTATGCTTTTGAAATTGGTTGATAAGTATATATTTGTGCTTATGCTATATGTACGAAGTTTTTATATTACTGAGGTTTTATTATAGCATTTTATGGTTATATTGCTATTGAAGTTTTTGGACTATATATTCAAACTTACAAAAACTTATAATAAAGCACTACTACTTTAAGTCCTGAAAGAAATATTCCATGAATAATTAAAAATCTGATGTGGGCAACACATGACTTTCCTTATATAATGTAGTGAATTTACTACTTAATATTTGCATAGACTTAAAATAATATATACTCTATTTAATTTTATTTATAAATTTATTAAATATTTATTACGTCAGGCCTGGCTTGTTGTGAATTTTTTAAAACGAAATCCGAGCCCGACTTAGCCCGGAATAGTCCATCGAAATGGGCCTAAATCCGTCGTCAAACTCAATCCCGTGTAGACCTTTGATGCAGATCTAAGCCCGTTACCAATCTATTATCTAATTGTGTCATTTTCTTACGACATGCAGCCGTCTTTTGAGATCCTGCCCATCGCGTGAGTCTTAATAATTAAGAAATTAAAGACAAAAGACAAGAAAGAACGACTTCCTCTCGTATTTGCAGAACTTCGAAAATGTCTACAAACTATTATTGGCTAACAATATGCCGATTTGTTTTTGTGGTTTCTTTCTCGTGTAGAATATTTTCACTTAAACCGATATTCTATTTGTGCCGGTGTATGTGCGTGTGTGTGTGAGGGGGAAGGGGGGAGGAAGCTCTTTTATATTCATGATATGGGTATAAATGACGCTATATCCAGTGCGAATAGAAGATTAATATTATCTTGTTCGAGATGGGAGAAAATCCTTAAGAGGCCCAGTAAAGCAGAAATGAGGCTCTTACCTCTGATTATCTTTACTTTCCTTACATTATATAATATAATAGAATAATCTGGAAAAAAAAATGCTAGTAACGGAATACGACAAAAATCGGGTCACGACTGATGTTGTTTGCAATGGGGATGGCATATGAGTTCGACGTATTTTCTATGCTTAGCACATAGCCTCTCCCCGCCTTCCTTGAAAAATCCAATACAGTCATATTATTCCCTAGAAATCGTTTGGCGATACTGTTGTCATTCGTGTGAAATGAAAAAGGTGAAAAAATCTCTGAATTTCAAACGAGAACGTTTGAAAAGAGCTGCTAGCCAATCGATCACCAGGAATAAGGCAATTTGTCTCTGAAATGGGGCGATCTCTCATCTCTTACTGTCAATTTTATAAACTGCGATTTGTGTTTTAAGGCTGTTGTTCCAAAGCGGTTCGAAAGCCAAGAGAAATAGAAAACAAAAATTATATTTTCAACTCATAAGAACCTTATTTAAATGTTCAAAATAAACAAATGATGAGCAAATTGGGAATCAAATTTTAATATCGCATTTAGGAAAATACCTGCAATAGATGAGTAGAATATTGTAAAATGAGTAAATTTTAGCCAAAAAGTGAGTGTTAATGAAATGATGAAATAATTTTCAAAACCGGAGAAAAATTAAGTGCCTCCAGACACATGGTTTTACATACAAATTAACAAATTCTTCTATAAAGGAAATTACGAGTATAGCTTCATATCCCGTAGAGTTTAATTAAAGTTATATTATTATTATCAGAATTATTATTCAATCATTATCGGAATCAGAAAAAAAAAAAAAAAGATGTATCTGTTTTAGATTACAAAAAAGAAAAAGACCCCGTATATATATTTTTTTTAAATATTTCGTAAAAGTTCTTAAAATTTTTCTTTTTAAAGTTGGAAATAGCTTAGTAACACTAATGAATTGATTGCATTTGATTTATATGTGTTAATATAAACTATTTTGATATCATTACGATCCATGCTGTGGTTCAATTTATCAATTTACTCTATGTAAATCTTAAAATTCGAAATATATATATAATTTCTGTAAGATCATATCAAGAGCAATAGTCTATTTAAAATTGCTTAACTTGCTTCACACTCCATTAATAGTATAAAACTGAAAATTATCAATATGTATAGTGATTTAAATATTAATTATAAATGTCTTAAATTTCCATATATAGTGCTTATTCCTAAATTTCATAAAGATCCTATTAAATTTAGAACAGTAACTAGTGGTCATAATACTTACTCTAACACTGAGAGTAAATTACATCTGAATTATTTAAATGTAATAAATGGTAGTTTACGTTTTTTTAGCAACAACTACCTTATTCTAAATAATAGTAAAGAATTAAAGAATAAATTAACACTACTAGGTAAACTAATTGGATTTCAATCATTTGATTTTAAAGATATTTTTAATAATATTAAGACCTCTGACCTTTATGTAGTAATTTTAGCTTTATATGATGCTTATATTACTAATCATTCTACTCATACTGTATTGATCAATTTACCTAAATTTCTTCACTTCGTTCTTTTCAATAATTTTATATATCAAGGTAATAAATTATACTTACATGTCTCAGGGGTTCCACAAGGTGGCTGTAGTAGTAGTATATTAGCTAATTTATACCTTTATCATTATGAAAAATATTTTACTTCAACAGAGTATAAAATTTACAGATATGTTGATGATCTGATATGTTTGGTCTTTACAAACAACTGTGTCATAGATATAGATTTCTATCCGGGTAATTTGGAACTAATGCCCCATTATTTTGTAGCGGTTACTGTTGAATATCACCTTTTATAACCTTTTCGCATTACTCTTGTTTATTTCTCACAATTGGCAACAGCAGTTCTAAACTTTTTATTTTTTGCGATTGGCAATATTGGTCTCTTTATTCAAGGTTCTAATGGATCAGATATATGCAGTGTCTTTTCAGGTATTCTTGTTTCCTATTATTTTTCAATTTTTATGCATGTCATCCAAGTTAGCAGTGTTTATAGATATAATCAATCACTAATATCAGAAACATGTATTTTGTGTTCATTTTAATAAAATACTTAGACTTGACGAAGAGTTTTATCGAAATGAACAATTCATTTGTTTAGGCCTAAGGGCTGTTCCACGTTGTTGAGACCCAGACCGTCCGACCTACCAGAAAGGTGTAATGTAACCTTTTGGACGGCCGGGGGCTTGTCCACATGTAAAGCTTTAATGCTTGTTTTTTATTTGATTTCCCATTACCAATTCCTTCCCATTGATGTTTGTTGTTTGTCTTCAGATTGGTGACTAGAAGTTTGTATTTTATTTTCCACTTGCTTGATGATTCTCTGTTTGATACTTTATATTTGATAGGCATTTTTTTAATGTTGGGCTTTTTTGAGTTGCAATTTCTCTCTATTCTATCATTGGATTTTCAAACTATTATATATATATATATATATATATATATATATATATATATATATATATATATATATATATATATATATATATATATATATATATATATATATATATATATATATATATATATATATAATCTATCTATTTCTTCAGAAACATACATTTTTGTGTTTGCTTCTACAAAAAACTTGGACATGATTAGATTTTTGTAGAGGTTAACAATTCATGATTTAGGTTTAGAGCCTCGTCCACGTGTATAGCGTTTGTGCTTGATTTCGTTTGTTATACTTTTTTCGATTCCATACCTTTGTATTATGATATTTTTCATTGACTTCTTGGTTCGATTTCTATTTTTTTCCATTTGCTTGAGGATTAGTTGATTTTTACTTTTGTTTTGTAAGCCAGTTAGATAGTTGAATTTAGTTTTAAGTTTTTCTTCTTTGTTTCCATGCCTTTGAATTTTGTTGATTTTCTGTAACTTGATAGCTTGTGTTTTGTATTTTTTATCCATTTGAATGATGATTTGCTGTATTATATTTTATTCTGTGGGTGTTTTAAAAAATTAGGTTTATCGTGTTACATCTTCTTACTTTTCGTTCATTGGATTTTCAAACTACTATTATTATATACTATATATATATATATATATATATATATATATCTACAGCACATTGAAATTACCTTGAATTACCTTGCATTTCCCTCTTTTGAAACAAAACTGCTCATACGAACACATTTTGGTCGCTACCATATTTAATTCGATCGCCAAATGTAGAACACCCACTTCCCCCCCCCCCTAATAAAACCTTATAATTTAAAATCAGAAACCGAATCCAGATCCTATCTTTAAGTCACAGCTTCACCACTACGAAAATGAAGGAATTACTCCCAGTCTTTGTTAAGGGAGTCGTGCATTTAGTGGCCATAACCGCCCCCCCCCCCCATTGGCTGAAAATTGCATTAATTCTTCATAGGATCCATAGCGGAAATTAGAACTGTACCTCAGAGTCGGTCAGGCAGTGTTTTTTAAGATCCTATGGATACGCCTATGCTTTTCAAGATCCTACGTCTATGCCTTTCAAGATCCTATCTATGTTTTTTAAGATCCTATGTTTTAAATCATTACATCAGGTATGAAAAATCAAGATACGAATTTTTAATAAATTGTTTAATGCCCCCATACACCAAGTTGATTTAATTTAAATACAGTTACTAATATTAGAGAATACCAAGACTAAGAATATAAACTCCTTTTCTTCGTAAAAAATGTTGAGTCTTCTCATACAATCGGAACATGTTATAATTTCTTAACAATATTTCTACAATGCCGCACAAGTTTATTGCATTCAAAAGCAAGCAATTAACTGCAGAAATAAAACAGAAAACTCACAATTCAACAATTCCTTAACTACCAGAAAATCATTAAAATTATTTTTACCGGTTCTTAAACATAAAGATATACCATTACCGAACATGTACTTTTCCTCTTCTTTATTCACTTGATTATAATGATATAAACAACATCTCTACGGAAACCGGGAAACCTTGATCACAGTAATCTGGTATTGTGTCTGGGATGGAAATGATTTTATCTTTCTCAGTAGCAGACATCTTTCACTTGTAGTCTGAATATATCCAGTCGACCGCCATATTGCATCAAGCTTCACTACTGAGTTTTAATATTGGACGTCCAAAAGGAATATAAAATCAACAGTTGGTTGTAAGAATTTAGAATTATAGACTCATATGCAAAAACGGGGAAACTGGAATAAGTATGTCAAAATATATTCCCCTACTAATGCTTCGCATTTAATTCTATCACTGAAAAATATATATACATATTTTTTTTTTCCACTGTAATAGTGCTGTGAAAGAGAAGCATATGATATATGTATGTGATATGATTGGATAAAAATAACTTGTTGAACACAACATGGCTTAATCTACTCTGTTGCCCAGACTCTACTTATTAGAAAGAATCTGTATTCAAAAGATAGCAAGAGCACCAGGAGGGTGTAGTGCAGGAATCTCAACAGCATCTCGTCCACCTGCGAATGTAGAAACCGTGTTCAATATATTTTTGTTATCGTTTGTGTTAGAAGAAAAAATCACGGCTGTTACTAACTGAACAGTTGTGTATAGATAGAAAAGTAAATGGTTAAGCGCTGCATCTATCATATAAAACATAATATACCTAGACATTTTGCAAAATCAAATATGTTAAAAATGAAAATCAAATCTGCATTCGAATGTTATACAAAGCACAGAAAAATAAGTCATGGATATAGGCTTGAATAATTTTGGCGTTCTACCACCTTCGTGCACAAGGTTGTTGTTGTTGTTGAGACCCAGACCGTCCGACCTACCAGAAAGGTGTAAGGTAACTGTTTGGATGGCTGGGAAGTGCCACCCAATTTAGACCGGAATCTAGTGGGGGAGGCATCCACAGAGACCGTACCCTCCTTCCCCTACCACCAACCTCTCGGAGGGACTTACGGACCCACATGTTTAACGTGATAGTACTCCGCATGAACAGAGCGGCAGTTGTGGCAGCGTGCAAATCTAGCACGCAAACCACCGGGCTACCGCGCTTCATGCACAAGGTGAATAAATTGACTGAAATTAGCAGTTTCAAGTCGGTTCTGAACCACAGTGAACATTAATGCTTACTCAGGACTTTGAATATGAAATTCGAAACCCACACCAGTATACGAAGACCAGTGCTCTTACCTTGTGGTTGCTAAGAAAACAGGCTATGAAAGAGGTCGCTACTCTGTAAAATGTTTTACAGCATACACATTTTTGTGTTGAACTTAAAATTAATTCTACATTTACAAAGTTGAACTAAAATGGAGTCTATTATTTAAAGGTTGAGCCAACATAGGGATCAAAATTAGCAAGTTGCACGAACATAATGTTCAAAGCATAAAATTGTATCCAAAATATGGTTAAACCAAAATACTATTTAAAATTAACAGGTTGATTCAAAACGCGCTTTTAAAGTTAACAAGCTGTACCAAAGTATAAATTAAAATTAACAAGTGTAACCAAAATAGGTTTCAAAGTCTACAAATTGAATAAAATAAATTTATAAAATTGAACTATATATAGTATTGAGAATTTGAATTACAATTAGATATATATTTATTTTAAGTTAAACAAAAATAAAGTTTAAAATAACTTTTCTGGTGTATGTAGAAACATTTGATAAACTAAAGTAGAGGTTTTTCTAATAATTATCCAAATTCTTACACGAATACAGAAATTACTTATAATGTTAATAGTTAAATTATAAAAAAACATTCTTAATATTTTTATTTACTACCCTTTTCTTGTAAAAAAAGGAGAATATTGCAAAACTTAATTTCCGTCAATTCTGTAAAAGCCTTTCGTTTGTAGTGGTAAAATGGTAAAATTGAAGCACTGCGATAAATATAATGTAAATTCATGTAATTTTTTTTTAATTGTAATTTCTTCTAATAAGACAGTTATAGAAAAAACTCAAATAAAACTAGACATTTCAACAATAACTGATATGCAGTAAAGCCTTTAACGGTCTCGAATATCGGCCACCTCAAAATTAGAGTTTTCTTTTAAATACACCATCCTAAAATATGTATATTTCTGTACTCCCTGCAAAATAATGGAAACTAGGAATTGCGGACAGTCGGTGAAATGTAAAATGCGGATATTCAAAAGAATAAAAGGAAAGAAATCGTGAATTTTTGTGACTTATGATCCATTGATGCTGCTATTCGCAATAGGGGCTTAATCCCAATTTTAGAAATGCCGCCTACAAGCGAGTTCTGGGATAAAGAATCATTATATTTATTTATGAATAACCAAGTCTATCATTATGAACGAATATTGGCTGCTACACCAATCTCCAAAGCTATTAAATAAATATTAATGATATACATGCTAATTGACTGATCGAAGATAAATACTTTATTTACCACTGCTCTTCGATCTCCACTGAAACTGGACCACCAGCAGTCAGACATCACTACCTATTAGTAAAGTTATTTCCAGATCATCGAACAAGTCGCCAAAACAAGTGATAATAGTGCCAAATATGGTCTCACTTTTACTTGTCGGCGAAAATCTTACCTTGATGGAATAAAACAGTTATTAGTCGGCATCGCCATTGACAAAAGAGGCCCCTTCTATACCTGAGAGGGGGTCATCCTCCACCCTGCGACACAGTGCTCCAGGGCCCTATTATTATAGAGTCCCCCAACCGCGTCCCCCTTTGAAGTTTTTCACCTGTCAGTGTCGACCCCCTAATTGAAGGGTCGGCATTATTCCCAGTACTCCGCGCAAAAGGTTCCAGAAAAACTGCCGAAACAGAAAAGTTCCAAAGCTCTTAATATTTTTACAGAGAGAAAAGATTTTCTTTTTTAAACTAGTATTTTTTTTATAAAGGAAAACAAAGAAACCGAGTGTTTGACAAGTTTTTCTTTCAAAGTGGGAATTGCTAATATTAAATAGGGACAAAGGTAAAAATGCACGAATGGTAATTTTAGATGGAATGTATATTTTTTCCCTTCTTTTTTTTTTTTTAATAAACAGGTTGTGCCAGCTTATTGACCTTGGTGACAATGTGAACGGAGTAGGGAGTAGGTTAAAAACATAACAAAAACAATAAATGGCAATGATAAGCGAATTTACGTGTGGCATATATAGATGCCGACCAACGTCTGTTGATATTTCCAAGATCTCGTTGAGGATTTGTAGATTTTGGTTGATTTCATTTTGACACTAGATTATGGATTTCTGCTCACTAAGTTGATAGAGGTCAAATGTTCAATATGGATATCAAATCAGTGGCGTAGATCGAGGATGATTTGGAATTAATACATTACAAATATTCATACATATGTTGTGTATTGAAGTGAAGGCTATATTTTATTGATATTTTTCTAATATAAAATGGTATCAACATCGAAGAATATTAGTATAACTTACCCTAAATAATTTAAGTAACTAAAATTGCCTCAATATATTGAAATGTATAATTAATGTGCACATATGATATTTTAATTTAAAATTTAAATTGAAAAAATATATTTTTAATTTAATGATTCACTAATATTTTAATAATTTTAAATACGTTAAATATTTATGGCAGGCAAAGTTTACATTCGTGAAATAGTCCCTTGGTTTGGTATGTGTATTCAAAATGAAACGGTAAAAATAGTGAATATAATTTAGATTCTCCATTTCTAGTATGGAACATTTATATCCGGAAATATACCAACATGAACGACATAAAAAATACAAAAACAATATTCAGCAAATCCTGACAAATACTTATTTTACAAAATGATTCCTCCAAATAAAATAGAATTTCTATATTCTCCTTTTCTACTGACCAATCGTCTCCGGAAACAACCCAATATTTAGTAAAAAAAGAAAAGAATTATTATTCGCCCCTCCTGTAGCTAAAACTTTAGTCATCTTCTTGATACTCGCGTACCCCGGGGGGTGAATATACTTCCTACCCACCCTTCAAGAATCCATCGTGCACGGGTACTTGAATCATCGATCGGAAGTCGGGAGTATCGATCGATCCCTGCAGACGACTTCCCACGCGTCACTCCCTCCTCTTCCCTTGCTTCCGCAGCCAGCACCGTATGAAAGGTGGAGGTGGTAAGTTCTCTGGAATTTCTATTTTTAAGCAGCTGTGATTTTTCGAATGACAAAAGAATTGTCAGAAAAAGATGTGATTATAATTATTTAGATTCCAATTTGGAATGTATTTAAGAAAAATTGCATGTTAATTAAAATGACAGTTTTATGAATTTTCGAAAAAATCAGAGATACAAAATGGTCATATTTTTTTTAGATATTATTGCAATTCGTAAGGTGAGAAGTGTAAACCACCACAAGCAAAGATGCGATGCAAACCACGTAAACAGATTCTAATAATACCGCAAGTGCTGCAGATTAAAGCAGGAGATTCGTGTCGCTTTGTATTTTACCCTTTACTCTGCATGCATCTTCAGGGTGTATGTACAAAATAGGCTATATGTACAAAAGATGGGACGAAAGACAAATTTAGAAATGTGGTCAAAACGTAGTAACCGAACATTATGGCGTCGAGCTAAATACGCCTTCAACTCAAGATATTTGCTACCGCTTTATGAGCGTTCGTCACAGTACCCCCTCTCTTAGTAAAGCGTTGGTCCAGATCCTTCGTAATATCAACTGTTCTCAGTACGGAATGATGAGCAGATAGCAGAATAAGTTAAAGGAGCTGAGACTTCATTACAGTTTGGCAGTAATAACACGCTATTGGTGTCAGAGAGATATTTCGCTGTAACGAAATGTGATCAACGCTATAAGTATACAAGGTTGAGAGATATGTTTTCGCCCTTGTCATCACTTGTAGAGAGAAGAGAAAAATGAACTTGGCCGTTGCGGTGTTTGAACCCAGACCCAAAGCAAAACAGACGAGTATTATAATTTTCACTTATCAATGTCTGTATTTAAATGAGTTTATTACTGCTTTATGGGCGTTTGCTGTAATTTCGTAGTAAGGACAGGTTTCCAGAATTTTTTATAGTTACTAAAGTTCACCCGAAACCAATAATATATTCTTTCTGTGAAGAGTATAACGATGACCGCTTTAAGGAGGACCTCTGAAAAATGTTGAACCCGGGCTCCTAAATGGAAAATGCGGCTTTAGGTGAATTTCGGTAAAACACGATGGCACGTCCATCTCATAAATTTTATACATTCCAAATATCTTGTTTTGTATCCCGAATGAAATGAATCTGCTTTTGATGACGTGTCGGGATGAAAATGTTAATTCAATATTGTTCAAACAGTGATTTATCCTGATATACTGGGCTAAATATTGGTATAAATATTTTGCCTATATTTAGCCACAAATAAACTTCTAGTCGTTAAGTAGTTATTTAGAACTCCAATACACACACCTTTCTAGTCAACGGCCCTACCGTGCTGAAAACATCGGTTCTCGTTAGATCACCGAAGTCAAGCAGCATCGAGCGGGGTTAGTACTTGGGTGGGTGACCACCTGGGAGCACCGCGTGCTGTTGGCACATTTCGGTCGCGGTAGCCCGGTGGTTTGCGAGCTGGATTTGCACGCTGCCACAACTGCCGTCGTGTTCATGCGGAGTACGATCACGTTAAACATGTGGGTCCGTAAGTCCTTCCAAGAGGTTGGTGGTAGGGGAAGGAGAGTACGGTCCCTGTAGATGCCTCTCCCACTGGGTTCCGGTCTAAAATTGGGTGGCACTTCCGGGCCGTGCAAACGGTTACCTTACACCTTTCTGGTAGGTCGGACTGTCTGGGTCTCAACATTAACACACACCTTCCTTCTTCTTGGTAAAAATAAAATTAACGGAAAACATTAGACGAAACAGCAACTAACTCAAAATCTATTGAACATATGACATCATTTTTAGAGTATTTGTTTATAGTAATTAATGTAGGCTCTGTCTAGATTTTTCTAAACGAAAAATAAAAAATTCACAAAATTAGAATATTCAAAAACCACTATAGATTTTTCTCCTATAATCAAGCGTTTAGTTGTCTGCAAACAGTCACCAATCAGAGCCCTTGTGCAGCGTTACACAGAAATGTGTCAGAATATATAAGCGGTACTAAACTTTTGAGTCGTACTTTAAAATAAAAATTAAAAAAAAAAAAACTAACTACGATTCACTCCTCTAGTAGAACCTTAGTTATTTATTTTATACTTGCGTCAGGGAGATATACGTCTTCCTTACCTTCCAACCTTTGCAGGAAATACATCCTGCAAAGGTATTTGCATCATCGATTGCTTAAATCTTTAGATGATGTTACAATTTATTAATGCCAAGCAAAGGTTTCACACAAAAGTGAGAAAAACAGTACTTAAAATGTGCTTAAGTCTGTTTCACATGTGACTGATACTTAAGAATAAAGTCAAAACAAAGTCAATGGTCATAGCTTCCACAGAGTATTCAGAGTAATCTTACCAGACGTATAGTCTTGAGTATTTAGTGTAGTCTTACCAGATGTAGTCCTTTTTACCAGACCCATGATTCCATATTCATGCTTTAAGCCTATTATTCAAGCCATTTTAACAACAAACACGTGCTGCAGGTTTTTGAATTCCACAGTAGACTCTCAATTAGATGGGGAAAATGAAGCGTGGCTTCAATTTGACAACCTTGAAGTACACCTTGTTGCTATGGCTAATCAATAAATGCGGCTTTTTTTTCTTCAGCCGGGTTTGATATTCTCCTTATAATTCTGGATATTTGAGTCTACTGTAGAATCCCCCCCCCCCTCCCCCCAAATTGTGCAAATAATATATTTCTCTTTTAGGATACAATCTATTTTTCAAGAAGAATGGCAAATTGTTTCGGAGATTAACATATTAAATGTTGTATTCGGAATAATTATTTTTACGCAATATCAGACTTTCTGGCATATGGTTAGCAGCGGATATTTTCACCATGTTAACCTCTAGAAAATAGTTCCTAATTTCTACTTCGCTTAATTTTTAGAATTTTTGCCTGATGTGTTTTGCCGAGTATAGATGTTAATAACAGGAAAGTCTGCGCTTTTTTTTAAAAATCGATAAAGTAATTAGAAGTATATCCAATATTTTAAAAATAAACGCATTTCTTTTCGACATATATTAAAAATACTTCTAACTATTTAACAGATTTTTAATACCCTCTTGCTATGATCTATTCTGGACTGCAATGCCATTAAAGCTAAATAATAATGAATCCGAATATATAATACTTTGATAACTAAGATTTGTTTCAAATAAAATTCTCTGAATGCTGATCTTGTGACTATACATACGAAGCGAGATTTTAAGGAGAAACCTGATACGATTTTGTTTTTCAACTTCGTATCAAATGAATATTTTCAATTGCGACGAATATCGAGTTTTGCCAAACGATTTAATGCATTTTTAAAAATTACATCTGTCTTCAATAACTATAAGTCACATCAATTTCTTATTTAAACTTACTAAATTTCGGAATTCATTCCCTACATATTACCCAGGAAATAATCTTTCCTCCCATTTTCCTCCTCCATTTGACTATTAACATTGATTGTTCTGGATTACATTTAATGCACTAGCAACATATTCCCTTGAGGAAAAAACAGGGATAATTTACAACAAATACCATATAACTATTAAAGAGACTACTGTAATAGGCAGCTTAGTTTAAACAAATGACTGGGCTTAGAGGAATACAAGTGCCAATTAAAAATGAATTCGGGCCATTAAAACTCGCAATATGTTCTCCGATTAAAGCAGTCTAATGGCCGCATTACCTAAATGGACCGGATAATTCCCGAAATTACAAGAATAAACTATGTTCTTCCGGTCATTCAGTCCGGGCATATGCTTATAAGGACTGCGACAATATTGAAATCTCATTTGCAATTAAGTGTCCAGTCATTT
Organism: Amaurobius ferox; assembly: GCA_951213105.1. Lineage (NCBI taxonomy): Eukaryota > Metazoa > Arthropoda > Arachnida > Araneae > Amaurobiidae > Amaurobius > Amaurobius ferox. The sequence continues at coordinate 23,210,958 of OX578143.1, forward strand.
TGGTCGACATAAATAGCGGAGCTTAGCAGGAATAGCCGTGGATGCATCATCCATGAAGTAATATGGAGGGCAACTGTGTACAAGTACACACACCCTCCTGTATATAATGGTTGCGGCTCTGAATGGTTCAACCACAGTGATTTCACAAGTACAAAGGCATCTAATAGCATTTTGTGTATTTATAATTCTAATTATGGAAGGAAGTAATTAAAGGCAATTTAGTGAGCAGTATAGGCACGCACAGGCAGAGAAGGCGGGGATTCTTCAACTCACACATTTCTTTTCATTAATAGTAAAGTTATATTAGTACTCCATAAGGTTCATATTATGGTTATTCTTAAATTTACTTAATCGTAACACTCAATTCTCAAATTTCTGTTAGTTGGGATTAGAGGCGCTGACAAAGGACATGCATTGCCTAAGGGCCCGAGAGGCTTGGAGACCCGGGCTACATAAACAGTTTGTGAAAATGGTTAGTGACTTCTAAAATTGGGAGTAATAGAGAGTCCGCGTATTTGCTACATAGGGTCCGAAAATTCTGTCTGTGGCAATGGTTAAAATAAATGGATTTTGTTTGAACATGTCCGTATACTGTTTACCAAGTGTTATTAAAAATTCAGAGACGTAAATGTATTTTAGAATGTGCGCACTGTCCTGATGACGATTGCATTTCTACATAGTCTTCTATTTTTTTAAGATATGTATTTTCCTTATCTATTAGCTTAGATGCATATCACCTTCTATTGGTTTCAACTGTATATTACTCTGTGTTGTGATATTATTTTTATCAAGTGCTTATTTTTATTACTTTTTCATTATTATTATATTTATATCTGATCAGCTTATGTGATGTTAAGCCCAGCTCTTTACGCTTTACGCGTATTTTTAACGTGTATTTAACGTTTCCTTTGCCCCCCCCCCCTACTGGTTAATTTCCTTACATTTTTTGCCTCGTTTTCTCGTATATGTATTTTTTAATAAGTTTTTGATCTGGGGTTTTTATATTAATGTTTTTATTGCTAGTGTATCTTTACTTTATACTTAACTAATCGACTACACACGTTACCCCTTTATATAGATAAGTTATCTGCTAATATTTTGAATGTTTATATTTTGTATATATCTATAGTTACCTAGGTAAAAACTTTAACTTAACATCTATGTTAAAGTCAGATTATTAGCCATTTCGGTTGTAAATACATTATATATATATATATATATAACTTTATCAAAATACCTTTATCATTAAAACTAATTACAGAAAACATACCCTTCGGCGCCAAGCAGCTCAACCAAATATATTTATATAAAGTATATATATATATCCACGTGTAAAGCTTTAATGTTTGGATTTTATTTGATTTTCTATTATCGATTCCTTGCCATTGATGTTTGCTGTTTGTCTTCAGCTTGATGACTAGAGATTTGTATTTTATATTCCACTTGATTAATGATTCTTTGTTTGTTACTTTTTATTTGTTAGGCATTTTTTAATGTTGGGATTTTTTGAGTAGCAACTTCTCCCTATTCTATCATTGGATTTTCAAACTTTCACACATTATATATATATATATATATAATGACTAACTTTCACACATTATATATATATATATATATATATAATATTATATATATAAATATTTACTTGAATTGTATTTTTATTTTTTTTATTTTTACATAATTCTTATTATTACATTTCAAATATATATATATATATATATATATATATATATATATATATATTTAATAGAATATATTTTCGATTTCTGTAAGAGGCTATTTTGTACTCATTTTCATGAGAAATACCATTAACTACGAGTATTTATTAAGCATTAATAAAATTAAGTTCTGTCGATGTTTCTATAACCCACTTAATTCTCCGATTCTTCTCAGTGATTTTCATATATATTTTCTTTAAAAGTTTCGACTCGCAGATCTGCCCAATATTTTTGCCAAATGCAAAAACGCGTTCAACTTTGAATTATGATCAGTTATTGAATTTATACCTGTTCTCATTGGCTTTATTTATTTTTTATGTTATTTTTTCTATAATATAAAAAAAAATTGCTAACAGGAGAACTCATTCAATCTTTAATTATGACAGTTTGATGAATTAATCTGTCCACAGCGTGCTATCGGAATCTTCTTACCGTTTTTCATTATTTTATGTTCAAAAGAAGAAAAATATTTATAAAATTGCTCTATAGTTTTACAACAGCCTTATGATAAATCAAATATTAGCTTATTTTAAATTTTTTAAATTGAAATAACCTATAAGGAAAACGAACGTTGGATGTTGTGCATAACAATGACGTGCGATAATTTAGCAGGTTACCAACTAATTTATACATGTAATGATTAATTTTCCTATTAAATGGCAACTAAGTATTAATTACCATGAGTGATATAATTAATAATTAATGATAATTATTAGAACATTTTGCACCTCGTGTAAAATTACTGAGTATGCGACAGAACCAGTACAACAGATCTCCTAAAATAAAGTACTCATACTTGTAGTATTCCTCCCAATGTTTGCATTACCTGAATGCTCTTGCCTTAGATATAATACATGAATAAAATATGACGGATTTACTATAAGCTCTGTGTCTCTATTTCTTCTCGAATACTTAACACGGCGTCAATAGCCCGCAACTCCGTAAGCATCCATCAACCTGTCATGTGTTCCTCGGAAGATGGACCACCTTCCTCTGGAGGCGCCGATTTGCAAAATCATGCCTCAGATTTGCCTATCCCCCTTCTTCAAACAACTTATAAATCTTGTAAAATGGAAGCCCCCACGTGGCTCAACTCGCAACATAAACAAAGAAGTAACCTGCTGCTGCCAATTTGCGGAGGACATATTTTGATATTTATTTATGCAATCGACAGTTCGCGTGCGACACCACGTGGGGGAAGATCGGGAAGACGTTTCGATTTCGGAATCTGCCGTGAAGAGGAGGGAGAGGAGAGATATCTTGGGGTCTTGGACAGACTAATGTAAATCAGTGATTCCATAATTTGGGATTCCGGAAGTAGAAGATCAGCAGTTTCAAAACGCGTAGTGTTGGTTCGTTATTGATTGGGTGGGTGGAAAAGTTAATGATTTTTCCATTGTTTTCCGGGGAAGTAAGATATTATAAGTAGACATGTTTATTACTGTGGGAATACTGAATGAAAATTACCGTTTTGTAGTGGCACATAAGAGCAGCTAAATGAAAAATTCAAATATTTTGTTGTTAAATTCCATATACAAACAAGGCTCCTGATAAAGAAATCTTATTATTAAGCAAGGTGAAATGTTGAATAACTTATACCTTCCTAGGTAATCAACTAACCTTCCTAAAATGTATTCGTCAGTGAATTTCACCCTCATTATGGAAAACAGTATTCATAGTTCAAGTTCGCACTGTTTTGTAATGTTTTGAATACAATATTTGAATTAAATGGAATTGATACCTGCAATGGCAGCAAGAAAATTTGCTATATATCACAATTTTGCAAATCTCTATGGAGATTCCTACAAATTCAATCCTACAACGCAGCCTTCATAAAATTTCATAGAGTACAGACTGCATAATGGGCACATTCAAATTCACAGAATCCTTCTAAGCCTGAGAAGTATTTAAAGCTAAGATTACGTTCCCGTTGCAGGTAACAGTATCCATGGATCAAGAATGGTTGAAGGCTATTGAAGTTACCCATGGATTCGCATGGTTAAAGTTAGTCCATGAGTAACGATAATATAGGCAATGAAACCATAATCCTATCTTTGGGAAAACTCCATTAGGCGGACTTTATGAATATTTATCTATCCTCTCTTAAAAACTTTATAAATTAAAATGGAAACCCACACATTGTTCACCCCTCGTTATAAAGAGGCAATCTGCTTGTGTCAATTTTGGGAATCATATTAGATATTTATTTGTGTAATCGACAGATAGCGTGTGACATCACGTGATGGAATATTTAAAACACTTGGATTCCGTAGTCTAAGGTTTTGGTGAGACAAATATATAAATAAGTGATTACCTAATTTCGGATCCTGAAAGTTGAAGGTTAGTTTATTCAGATTAAGATGGATATGAGTGATTGATTCGCCTGGGAAGTTAATAATTTTATGATTGTTTTGGGGAAGAACGTGATATAATATTAAACATGATAATACTAAGTATCGTGCTTAATATTGAAGGCAGGAATTGTAATGACTCAAGAAACAAATTAAAAATAAGCAATTGAAAAGCTATGTGATAGATTCGGCGAATATTTGAACAAGAGACGCCGTTGTTAATAACGACAGTAAAGTATTTGAAACTGATTGTCGAGATGCTTCATGAAAAGGTTTTGTAAAATGAATATCTCTGACACGGTCGATTGTTTTTAGTAAAAGCAATGTTTTTCAATAAGGAGTGTGTGTTTTAAATGAAAGCACAACAAAGGGCATTTTTTTACAGCTTTCCATTTTAAGTAAATGTGTTGAGAAATTTTAAATAATTTCTTAACAAAAATCTTTAGGATAGAGATTTTTTTAAGATTTTCAATTTTGCAGGTCGGTGGTGGACTTTTAGCATGCGTCATTATATTCTCACACCCCCTCCCAAAAATGTTATTCAGGTGTTAATTAATATAAGACTGATGTTTGAGATAGTTGTAAATTAATTTTGATACCATGGATATAAGATGTATTTGTTTTAATGAATTTAATTTTAAATATAGTTTTAAAATAAATAATTCTAAAATGCTATTCAAGGTTATAATTTAGACTACAAAAAATAATGTTTTGACTTTCAGAAAATTTTAATAGATGCAGAAAAAACAACATCCAATTTCTAGGTGGGTGGGTTATTGCAGGTTTTATTACCATGCGAATATTTTATTTCTATTATCACAGTGACCTTTAATGAGAATGACTATTATGTTTCCAGGTATTCTTAAAAATACAGTTTACTTAAATATTTGGTATTTAAATTATTCCTGTGTTCAGTAAAGGACATAGCTTTACTTCCTCTAGAATACCACCCTAGTAGCTAATATTCGGAAAACTTAACCTGATTGTAGCTTAAGACTTTTAGTGTTGAAATTTTTAAAGGCATAGGAAAATCTCCAACAACACCCAGATGACATAATTTGCCAATTTAGTTGGATTTCTTTCAAAACATATTCATGTTTGAAACGCTGAATAGTCGTATGCCGTGCACGATGTTAGAAGCTTAGAAAATTTATGAGGTTGCATTACTTTTTACAACAATCCAAATAAAGTGCTTTATCTGTGAATTACTTCATGAATACACCCATAATTATTTTTTCATTTTTCAATTACTATTTACACACAGACAAAATAAAACGGAAAACGTGCGCCCGCTGCATCTCCACCTAACTGTGACCAGAAACTGTTGTTGTCCCTGCTGACGCAACAAAAATAACCCTCTTAATTCTTCGAAAAGGACAATGAACAGTCGCAAAAGCGTTCAACTAGAAATCCTGCAGATTCACCTAAATTTGTCAGTAGTTGACAACAGTTCTTTCTTTCTTTTTTTTTTCTTTTCTTCTTTTGAATATAACAGTAAATGTCCTAAAAGTTACCATTTCAAAATGAAATCGCGGAATTAGATCGCGATAGGAAATGACCCATTTTTTAAGTTCTTTTAATCAACTAAGCAAGCTCAATGGTTATTGCTATCGCTTTATAAATAACTGGAAAATGTGCCCGCCGTTACTTTGGATTTAAAGCAAGGATTAAATGATGAATCAATCAGGATGTCTTGCATGGATGTCGTACATCTTTTAAGTAATCTTTTTCAAACTTTATGAATGAATAAATATAGAAATTAATACATTTTCTTCATCATTTAAATATTTTAAGAAAATTAATATTAACGAATTTTGGAAAGATGATTTATAGTGAGGTTGCATCTATTGGATCATCCGAATCTCTCCATAAAATTGTCCCTGGTACCTCCTTTATTCAACACGCGTTATGACCTGATTTTACTTTCTGGTGGAAGCACAGGCGTAGCCAAGATCTAAGGAAAAAAGGGTCGACAATCGAAAAGAGTTGTTGTGTGGTTACAGCGCGGGATTTCGTTTTTGGTATAAACACTATTGAGAAGAAGTGTTTGTTTAGCATTTGAGGGGGGGGGGGGGGGAGGAGAGTGGCATAGATATGGATCCGTAACCACCGCAATTGTGGGGCGCAAACGATTTGGAGATATTTGATTGTGCAATGCTGAAAGTATTTGTAGGGCACTAGTTATTAGGAGAAACAAAAATATATATATATATATTGAAAGAAACAACTTTATTTTATTACACTGAGGATGGGGATACATGGTATATTACGTTTTCCCTAAACTATCATTGAAGGCGGGATACGTAGATTCCCGTTTTACAACAGCAACAACAACAGCAAAATATTACAGCATTCATTGTTGTTGTTGTTGAGACCCAGACCGTCCGACCTACCAGGAAGGTGTAAGGTAACCGTTTAGAAGGTCGAGAAGTGGTCGACCGGAACCCAGTGGGGGAGGCATCCACAGGGACCGTACCCTCCTTCCCCTACCCCCAACCTCTCGGAAGGACTTACGGACCCACATGTTTAACGTGATCGAACTCCGCATGAACACGGCGGCAGTTGTGGCTACGTGCAAATCCAGCGCGCAAACCCCCGAGCTACCGCGCCCGAAAAGTGCCAACAGCACGCGGTGTTCCCAGGTGATCACCCACCCAAGTACTAACCGCGCCCGATGCTGCTTGACTTCGGTGATCTAACGAGAACCGGTGTTTTCAGCACGGTAGGGCCGCTGGCTACAACATTCATTGTGGAAACCCCAGGCCGTCCGACTCATCCAGAGGACATGAGCAACTATTTGGACGACCGGACAACATTCATTGTTGTTGTTGTTGTTGAGACCCAGACCGTCCGACCTACCAGAAAGGTGTAAGGTAACTGTTTGGACGGTCGGGAAGTGCCACCCAATTTAGACCGGAACCCAGTGGGGGAGGCATCCACAGGGACCGTACCCTCCTTCCCCTACCACCAACCTCTCGGAAGGACTTACGGACCCACATGTTTAACGTGATCGTACTCCGCATGAACACGGCGGCAGTTCTGGCAGCGGCGAGAATCGCGCGCTAACCACTGGGCTGCCGCGCCCGAAAAGAGCCAACAACACGCGGTATTCCCAGGTGGTCATCCACCCAAGTACTAACCGCGCCCGATGCTGCCTGACTTCGGTGTCAAAAATGTGTCTTCGATGTCTTCTCCATCAAAACGTTTCAGATTTTAGACATATATTAAAATATATCACCCAAAATAAAAATTAAAAAAAAACAAAAAAAAAAAACGCAATACAACACCTCACCTTTTTACGATCTTCCAAAGAAATATAAATCGAAAACATATGTAGCAAGCACAACTAAGTTCTCTTTGTAAAGCTTGGAAACCCAAGATCTTTGATCATACCGCATCAAGGATCAACTTACACCCCGCATAAAATAAGGCTCTCCTTTTAGCCGGTCGTATACCATGTCGGTCGATCGTCCTGGATACCGTGGAGCAGTGTAGTCGGAAGCTACCTACGTCTACGATAGGAAGTCGAGGGTACCCGTAAATGGGCCTTGTCATTGGTCCGAAACAAATTAGCTCTAGTCCTTTGCAGCCCCTGGGTCGTGGGGTCAAAGGGGTCCCTAGACGCAGTGACGTGAGGTAAATAGACGTTTGGGGGAGGAGTGTAGTGTTGCTATTATTCGAAATCGGGGTTCGGAGGTAATAGAGGAGAAAAGGAAGACGGAAAGTTGTTTTATGTTGTGTTGCGGTTTATGTAAGTTGTGTATTTTTTTTACTACACTCGCGTCTGTTAAAAGCAAATTATTTTCCACTCTCCCATGAAATACGTTAGGGTTGTGGCTTCATTGTAGATAGTAGTATCCATAGATCAGTTTTAAAGTTTCCAGAGCTTCTGCGGGGAAAAATATTCTCAAAGGAAGTCCGTGTTGAAGACTTTAACACGAAGTATAAGGGGTGTGTGTGTGGATCTTATCCTTACAATCAACTTTTGCGTATAACACTGAATGGAAAATAATTTAATTTACGCTTATACATACACTCGTACTGTGTAAAATATAAATATTTCAGTAATATTTATTTTTTAATAGAGCCATGAAACCCACCCCTAAATTTGGAGGAGTGAAAATGTGACGGTAGATCCTCCGGTCACCCAGAGACGTTTTTGATCATAAGCAAATTATAGGCAGATACTGGAAACCCATCCTCCGTGCTCAATGCATCTTTTTACAATACAAATTTTATGGAGGGGGGGGGGGGGGGTATTTGGAATTTACTTTTTCCAAGGGAGCCCAGAAAAGGTTAAAGTGACCCTGATGTCATAATACTGGTTTGAAGGTTGGAATTTATGCTATACATAGTACTTGGCTCCGAATTTTGTGTTCTCTCCCATATACATACAAATGTACAAATGTTAAATACTCCGATTCGGGAGTTCTTCGAAGTTCTTTTCCAGCGTAAGTCTCAGAGATTCGACAATAATCATGTGTAAACGTTCGACATGAAAACGTTCGATTCCTCACGAAAAGTTCATTCGTTTTCTCCCGCACACAGAATTTAAACATAACTTATTCATTAAGAGCTCTTAATTCCATATAATAGTCATCGTTTTGATTTCCTTAGTATACAGAGCAAGAATAATGGGGCATTGTTCTGAGGACTTGCAGTTCGTCCACGAGAAGGAAGAAGGATTCGAAAACCTAGTAGGTCTGAAGAAAACGATCAGAATGACGGCTTAGTGGCACGAAGAAGTCATGGTGGGTTTTGTTGTAATTACTCGTGATTAAAATGAGAGGTTATTTAATAGATTGAACATGGTGGAAAGTGTAATGCAGTAGATAGATCGGAGGAATGATTTTGATATGGATTTTGCATGTGTTGTTTTGCTATCAGAGTATTTGTATTAAAAAATTGCCAGAGAATGATTTTCCGATAAGTTGATAACGATAATAAAGTTCGTCGTCTATGGACCCCCCACCCTCCTCCCTCACGGAAGATCCTTGAATTATTTTTTTACATATTTTTACTTAATTACGGAAATTAGTTTGATATATATATTTCAAGAAATGATAAAATCTAAAAATACCAAAGAAATTAAAAATCGATTTCGGTTTTCAGGTCGCCAAGAGAAGTGCCAGTAGGAGCCCCATCAATGAAATGCTAGAATGATATATTAAAAATTGAAGCTGAAAGCATTTGTGGCTACGTTTCTTTAGCTGAGCGTAAATGGTGCAAAATTATAGACAGATTTGAGTGTTATAGAGTATAAGGCCTATACCACCAAAAGACTCATATAGAGCCCTGGCCTAAAGTCCATGAATTGAGATTTTAAATCAGCAGCATATTAATATTCAAAATGTAGGCATTGACAGAGGTTTCCAAAAAAGGATCTCTTCCCCTCCCAAAGCTGTAAATATGGGGAAAGCGCTCATAATAGATCTATAGAAATTTGTGATGTTAATGTGGCGTCAATTTTACACACAAAATCTATATTTTTGACACGTATAGCCGTCATAGAGACCTTCAAGAAGAACCCTGAAGAAGGCTGATGGACATGCAAATCCTCCCCGCTGGCCAAACAGTTACCGTATACCTTCGTGTTGGTCGGACAGTTTGAAATAAAAGAAGAAAAGGACATGCAAATCCGCCTCTGAAAATAGCATATGGTTTTCTCTGTTACGCTTCTACCAGAGTATTTATACACGTTGCAAAGAATTTTACTTTCATAAGGAAATCGAACCACGGACCTCCGGCTAGCAGGAGGACGCTCTATTTATAGATCTGCTTAACTTAGATGATCATTTTTAAGTTGACGTTTTCTTTATTTCAGATCTTCATGTATAGGTATAGCCAGGATACCGGAAAAATATGTTTTACATGACCGAATTAGGGCTTTACAGTGGTAAATTTCTTTTTCCAATAAAGGCCCTATAAAGAACTAATGTAACTCCCCCCCCCCCAAAAAAAATAATAATTGGTAGGATATGATAAACTCTCCTACTACGTTTATGGATCGATAGAAATGATCGATGTTTCTCTGTCCCTTTATATATATTAACATCCTCGTACACGATTGCTTTTATCGGTAAGACTGATATTCTACGGTAACTAGCAAGTTTTCTTGCTGCCCGTACAGTTTAGCGTGAAAGAAACCAGTCAATGAATACTGATTTCTGTACTAGGAGCGAGTATTTATATTAATAACAATTTTTGTAACACTTTAATTATAGAGATACAGTATTTTTACAATATACATTTTTATAACATTTTTTTTAATATAATTGTTTGCACAGAAGATAAAGCTTCTTTTTAAATGATTTTGAACCGTGAAAGACAGAACAGCGATACAGAGAGGGAAAAAAGAAAGAGTGGATCATCAGGGAACAACACTTTTGTCCAAAAGATAAATTGTTGAATGATGCTTGCTATAAATTCTTTCTCGAGGGAAATTTCGATCGATAAGTAAATGCTTTCAATGGAGTTGAAAAAAGCTCTTGCAGTAAGTTTTTTTTTTAAACGGGTTTATATTAAAAATATATTTCTGAATTAAAATTATATGAAATAGCGTAGCTATTTATGGTAAAAACAAAAACAAAAACAGTGAATGACCTCAAATTATAAAAATCTAATGTCCAACGCATGTCTTCCCTACAGATTATTATTATTTTTTTAAATATAGTGCGGTAAAATAATGATACAAATTTGAGCTTCTTTATTACTATATAAAATTCAGTAGGATGTTTTATTTTTACTGATTACGATTTCTTGAAAAATCACTTGATTATATCGAGTAATGTCACTGTCTCCGTTGAAAAGAAGGGATTTCTAATATTTCCAGAATATCTACTGATCACTTTTAAACAAAGCCGTGTACAGTTATTTTTTATTAAAAATATTAGCAAAGAATGTGCTCTTTGATGGTAGTGAACATCTTTAATGTTTTGATTATTTTCTCTTTCAGATCCGAAAAATGGCGAATCTACAGAACGACGAGCGTTAACGTTCTGTAAAATCTGTCCTTAGTTTCTAAATAAAAATTTACATATAAGAAGTATACCAAATTTTATTTGAATTGTTCAATTCATTCAAGACGTATGGTGTATCTATAGACAACAGCGGTTATGAAATTAGTTACGCATGTGAAATGTATTATAATACTACGCGTCAATACAAAGCTATATAATGCATTGAATTCATCTATTTGATTGCCAATATATATATATATATATATATATATATATATATATATATATATATATATTCCCAATTATAGTGGCTAACAAATATATATATGTATAATTATTTATTAATTATATAAATAAATAAAAATGAAAAATAATAAACAAAGTCAGAAAAATTAGAAAAATCAAAAAATCGGAAAATAAGATGCATTAACATTAATGTTTTGAATTTTATTTTCGCAAAAAAATTGTAACTTTTGCCAGTATTGAAACTACGATTTGAGCGCCCTTATAATGGTGTATAGTGGCATTCTCGTTTATCCAGTCTTCCTATGAATTACTTGTTAAGTAAAAATTTTCATCTTTGATTCATGTTCATATTGAGGATTGCATATATGGGATGTTCATATTCTGAATTGCTTGTCCGGTCTCCAGCTTAGACTCACTGGACGGGTCTGGGAGTATTACTGTGAACGTTCGTACTGCCTCCCTGGTAGAATTTCGACTTGTTCATTCCGGTGCTTCTAGATAATTAAGCTGTTGAGGTTGATCTTGTATACACGTGGTGGAAGAAGAAGGGTTCATGCCGCATGGTAATACAAATTTTGTTAGTGTATCCTACTTTCATTTTTTGATTCCTGTAGTCTGGGTTGGAGTATTTATAGTAATGTACTATTGCTCTATCTGCAACAGGCATGTGTTTGAGTTAGTTAGAGTTAAATACTCAGACCTGAGGAGGAATTTAACTCTGACTAATCATCGAATTTGGGCTGGTGCTGTTCTCTTCTCTTATCGGCATTATGGCAGTGAATTTGCTTCTATGGTGATGTTAATATTATTTGAATTTTTTTTTATTATTACACAATTTGTTTTTATTATTACATATTTCTAATATATATATATATATATATATATATATATATATATATATATATATATATATATATATATATATATATATTGCAAGTTATATATAATCTAGGAACAGGCCTCACGTTTATTATGTATTCTTCAGAATGGGAAGAGCAGATATCTGTAATAGAAACAAATTTGTTGAAAAACTTGCTGCAAGCCAGGATTTTGAGAACGCGTATGGAGACTGACAAACTGATAAACTCAGTCCTACCAAATAACAACCTTAAATTTTTTTAAGGTTATACGATACTGCAATAGCCTTGTTCATAGTCACAGAACCTGTAAAAAGGAGGCGTCAAATTAAGATTATGCTCCTAACAAGATTTTTGTTTCCGTTGCAGATATTGAGTATTCCATGTAGTGAAACCGGTCAATGGATGCTGTTATTTGCAATAAGAGCGTAATCCCATCTTTAGGAACACCCTTTTATAGGCGACTTTTGTAATTATAAGCACTTGTCGAAATATATTTAAACCCGCATAAACTCATTTTCGCTTTTAATACACACGCGTACGTTTATAACACGCAGACACAATGACGAGGCTCTACATGACGAGCAAGCATCAAGTGCGAATGACCTTAAAATCAAATAATAAAAAGCTTAGAATACAACCTTCAGATCTCTATTCATTCCCGCCAATTTTCTTTTTTAGAATTTTCCACAATTAAGATTTTCTCCCTCTAGATCTCGTACACAGAGTCAGGAGTCGCAAGGAAACAATGATTGAAGCTTTTTATTTTCAACACTTCTCTTTTTATTCTTTATTTTTCTGTTTTCTCACTTTGGCGGGGAACTTTGAACTTGGTTTTTCTATGAAAAGCAGCCGTGTCAACTTTTGACCCTGCTGGGGGGCGGGCAAAGCAGAAGAAATCTGAATGCTAAGTTGACGAACATACCTGTGGACATCGCTGAATAGGAATCAATTGTTTGTCGGATGTCTATATGTATCTAGCCGTGAGTCTGTTGAGATGGTTTATGTTAAAGAAATCGGACTAATTGAAAGTAAATTTGGCGTAATTATTTCTGAGACAAAAACAATAATCTTGTAATTTTCAACTAGATATAATATATTGAAAACCCTATATTCTCAAATTATTATTTTGTTCTAAAAATAATATATATGTATGTATATATATATATATATATATATATATATATATATATATATATATATATATAAATATATATATATATATATATATATATATATATATATATGTATATATATATATATATATATATATATATAAATATATATATATATATATATATATAAATATATATATATATATATATATAAATATATATATATATATATATATATAAATATATATATATATATATATATATATATATATATATATATATAAATATATATATAAATATATATATATATATATATATATAAATATATATATATAAATATATAAATATATATATATATAAATATATATAGATATATATATATATATATATATATATATAAATATATATATATATATATATATAAATATATATATATATATATAAATATATATATATAAATATATATATATATATATATATAAATATATATATATATATATAAATATATATATATAAATATATATATATATATATATAAATATATATATATATAAATATATATATATATATATATAAATATATATATATATATATATAAATATATATATATATATATATAAATATATAAGATTCATATGAAAAAAAGAGGGAAATGACCAAATGCAAGGCATAAAATGGTAAAGGGGGATGGCGACCCCTCTTTCCCGTTTAAAAGACTGCTTTTATGCTCGGGCAACTCTCACGGTACCAATGCCATGCAGAAGTCATACTTCCGTATATGTGTCAAATCAAAAACACTCGAAAAAGTGCAGAGTAAACAAATAGGAATCAACCAGGATTGCAAGGGAAGGAAAAGAATGGAAATGCAGCAAATGCCAGAGTGCCTTATATATAAATGACAATTATAATTTGGAATCCTGTAAAAATGAAAAACGTAACCCTGTATTACAAGATATCCATTGTGCTATAAAAAAGAGATGGCAAAGGGGAAAAAGAAAACATAATAAAATCAGTTATAATGCAACTCTTGAAAAGATCGAAACGTTCATAAAAAATGTGTGTACAGGAATAATAATAAAACCTGGATGGATTAAAAATCTTATATTTAGTATAAAAAAACGTTATATTCAACGCATCTGGTGTTATTTGAAAGAGTATCAACTCGAAGAACATCTATTTGTTAACAATAATGAAAATGCTTGTACAAATTACGCTATAATGATGGATTTACTTAAACTAAGGGCCAGTACATTAAACATAGTATTAAAACCCTCTACCCGGAAGAAAACTACTACAGCAGAGCCTTTTGTTACTACCTACAAAAATAAAAATTATGATGGAATACCAATCAAGACATATATAAAAAACTTGGCACATCTCTTGCCAATACCTGACATCGAGGTAAAGCTGATTTATAAATTTGTGCAAACCAATGGTAGAAAAATATTTAATTATAATCGTATAAGCAGAAACATCCATGTATATCAAAGTGAAGAGTGTAGTTGTCAAAACAGCCCTTATATAGACACCCATCATGGGCACATTGTCACTGGAAACCTGGATCTATTGGATAATCGGAAGTTAAAATCTATGCTTCAACTTGGTACGAAATTTCGTATACAAGATTTCACAAATATTAAAAAGGACTTTGAACAAGATTTAAAGAAATTTACATATAAACTCGCCGTAAAATACAGCATGCCAATACAAGCTTTCCAAGAATGGCAATACAACCTTACTAAAATGTTCAATCTCCACTACAAAACAGTGTGTAAAAAAACGTATTATCCTTCTCTTCAAAATGCAGTCAATAAATATGAAGATAAATATGTTATAACTTATACTGATAAAGTAGTATCAAATTACGCTTTCACATGCAGAAAATACTACGTTGATACTTTAAAAAATAGTTATCTTGACAAACAAATGTACTCCCCTTTACAACAAAATGGAAATTGTCTGGCAAATAAAATCAAAGATCTGTATAAACTAATTGATATCGAACTTAAAGTAGTTAACTTTCCATATCTGGTATTAATACCAAAACTTCATAAAAATCCAGTCAAATTCCGGCCGGTGACTGTGGGATGTGGATCCTATTTGACAATTGCAAATGAAAAACTTTTAAATATACTTAAAAATGTTCTGATTATACTCAAGAAACAAGGAACAGTAATGATAAATAATAGTTACGATGTCATCAACCGACTTCCATTTTATAGCAAGGATATACGTTTCAAAAGTTACGATTTCCGTGATTTATTCAACAACATCAATCTGGAAAATCTATATGAAATTTTGAAGGAACTACATGAAATATATGACTTAAAAGAACATATTACCTTCAGAAAATACAAGGACCTGATTCGCATTGTGTTATTTGAAAATATCTTATTTGATGGCACCAGCTATTTTCAACAGGTGAAGGGTATTCCCATGGGAGGGGGTTGTTCATCCCTGCTCGCCGATCTATACTTGAATAAATTTGAAAATGGCACTCATATACTACACGAAATGCCATACTTTCGTTATGTTGACGATGTCCTTGTTGGGCAATATAAGAATACATCCCAATTTGATTTTACTTTTTATCCAAAAGAACTGGAATTGATTGAGAATAAAAGTAAGGAGGATGATAGTGTTGATTTTCTAGATATCACACTAAAACATGACAGTAGATATGGTACTTATACCGTCTTATATGACAAGAGAAATAATTTCAATATGGAAATCAATCATATTATAGATTGGAGTTCCAATTTGACCAAAAACATCTTCAGAAATGTCGTCATAGGTCACCTCAAAAGAAATCAACGCATTAATACTTTCAAGTCAGATTGCATCACACATAATAGGAATATTATGAAGGAGGCAATAAAACGGAATTATCCAGTTGGCTTTCTGACATGTTATTATAATTCCCTATTTAATACAAAAAAGGGAGAAAATGCTTATTTAAGGGATATGGCAGAGGTATAGAACGATGAAAGTAAAAATAACGTATTACGCATGCGTAAACTACTTTTATATATAAGGCACTCTGGCATTTGCTGCATTTCCATTCTTTTCCTTCCCTTGCAATCCTGGTTGATTCCTATTTGTTTACTCTGCACTTTTTCGAGTGTTTTTGATTTGACACATATACGGAAGTATGACTTCTGCATGGCATTGGTACCGTGAGTGTTGCCCGGGCATAAAAGCAGTCTTTTAAACGGGAAAGAGGGGTCGCCATCCCCCTT
Source organism: Amaurobius ferox (assembly GCA_951213105.1). NCBI lineage: Eukaryota > Metazoa > Arthropoda > Arachnida > Araneae > Amaurobiidae > Amaurobius > Amaurobius ferox. The sequence continues at coordinate 23,227,443 of OX578143.1, forward strand.
TACCATTTTATGCCTTGCATTTGGTCATTTCCCTCTTTTTTTCTTATGAATCTTGTATGTTACTTTAGGAGAGTGTGCTGCTTTGCGCCAACTTCTGGAGAATAATTGGATGGCTGTGGAAGTAATTTTAATTTTTTATGTTTACTATGCTTTATATATAAATATATATATATATATATATAAATATATATATATATAAATATATATATATATATATATATAAATATATATATATATATATATATATAAATATATATATATATATATATATAAATATATATATATATAAATATATATATATATATATATAAATATATATATATATATATATATATATATATATATATATATAAATATATATATATAAATATATATATACATATATATATATATATATATATATATATATAAATATATATATATAAATATATATATACATATATATATATATATATATACATATATATAAATATATATACATACATATATATATAAATATATATATATACATATATATAAATATATATATATACATATATATAAATATATATATATACATATATATATATATAAATATATATATATACATATATATATATATAAATATATATATATACATATATATATATATATATATATATATACATATATATATATATATATATATATATATACATATATATATATATATATATATATATACATATATATATATATATATATATACATATATATATATATATATATATATATATATAAATATATATATATATATACATATATATATAAATATATATATATATATACATATATATATATATATATATATATATATATATATATATATATATATAAATATAATATATATATATATATATATATATATATATATATGTATATATATATATATATATATATATATGTATATATATATATATATATATATATAATTCCTCATTTTTGAAATTTGTTGATTGTCTTTGTCCTTATGACTTGCATTATGCTTTATTATTTCCTCTTTTTGTCTTAATTTCTTTGTATTTGTAGAAAATTTTGGAATAGTGTATTATGAGTTACTACATACATTCTAACTTTGGATTTAATAATTTATTTTTATATATATAAATATAATATATATTTATATATATATATATATATATATTATGTTTTTGTTTCATATAAAATTTTGTAAATGTGGATGGGATCTACTATAGGAAAAATTAGTCTTCAAGATATTACTATTTTGGGAAATTTGATGAAGTATTTGCGAAAGCATAAAAGTGCTCAATTAATCAGATTATCATCCATCACAACCTGTGGGTCATGGTTTCACAGTCATTGTCTGTCGTCAGCAAAGTGCAGACGATCAGATGACCAATGAGTACAAAACTCCTTAACACGAGGATTTGGGAATGTTTCAAAACCGGAAATGGTAGTAGGTATTTTTAGAACCACCCACCATTAATAAAATTCTAAATGTTCAGGAATACAGAGAAGCAATTTCTGCTCTATAACAAGATGTTGCATGAAAGTAAAAAAAAAATGCTCAACTGAAATCTTTGCTTTAAGGACTTTGCGCTAACTGATCATCTTATAGCCTGACATCGTGCGTTAGCAATGACACCGAATTTCACAGTCATTGTCTATCGTCAGCATAGTGCAGACGATCAGATAACCAATTATGCGAAGGGGTTTCGTCCAGAAAAGAGCACCAGGCGCGAAGCGCCTTTAATCTCCAATCTCTAGGTGTGGTTCTTATCTTCATACTGTGACATTATTTCATTTGCCCATAGTTGGAGGTTCGAGGTGTTTGATTTACTGTTTTAATTATTTGACTTAGCTCCTAGTGTGGCAGTTTGTTGCACATTTAGAGTTTGAGTAATTTTGGGGAGTTGATGCAGATCTAAGGATTTTATAGCAATTTGGCAGTTTAAGGTTTAACAACATTTTTTAGAAAACATTGATCGAGTTTTTATTTAATATCAACTATTTAAGTTGGGACTTACCTAATTCCGATTTTCAATATTAAGTACCGCGCGGGGTCTCTTACGTGATTTGGCTTTGCGATGATCATAATCATGCAGATTGAATAGTAGTTCATTTGGAACAGATGGCAGATTTTTATAGAATTTAAGCGCTAGTTTTTTAATTTGGGCTCTAACAGTTTTTATTTTGAAGTCTTTCCTAATTACCGAGTTTCGTAAGTATCTAGGGGCTTTCCTTATAATCCTTAGGGTTTTGTTTTGTTTTGTCTCTAGTAAGTCTATAGTAGTTTTACAGGCATATCCCCATACGGGTGCTGCATACAGCATTCCCGGGCGGATGACCGATTTATAAATTAGGAGTTTATTTTGATAACTTAAATTTCCGTTTCCTATCATTGGGTATAAGGTTCCTGTGGCCATATACGCTTTTTTGATTAAGTTCGTTACTTGCTGTTTCCAGGTTAGGTGGGAATCTATCGTTACACCTAGGTATTTAGTAGATTTTTCCGCTTTTAGGGCATGGTTGTTTATGTACAGAGACGGCGCAGATTTACGTTTTCTAGAGAAATAAATCCAATGACATTTATTGGGGAAGGACCAATGAGTACAAGGACAAAACTCCTTAAAGCGAGGATTTGGGAATATTTCTGGTAGAAGTATTCTAACTTCAAAACCGGAAATGGTAGAGGGTATTTTTAGAACCGCCCACCATTAATAAAATTCTAAATGTTCAGGAATTCAGCAAAACAATTTCTGTTCTATAACAAGGTGTTGCATGAAAGTAAAAAAAAAAAATAAATGCTCAACTGAAATCTTTGCTTTTAGGACTTTATGCTAACTGACTATATCATAGCCTGGCATCGTGCTGACAAGTAGCAATGCCACCGAAACCATGATTCACTGGTAGTGGTGAATGATCAGTTGAGCAGATTCTTGCTTTTATGCAATAACCCTGTCGTAGGGAAAAAATTGCTTTACTGTAAGTATTTGCTTAATTTGGTGATATACTTGGCGAGTCAGCTTCAATGGCGTTAATAAATTATCAAAATTGGTGAGTTAGATTTGTTTTTCGAAATATTTCCTCTCATATCATCTTTATCAAAATTGGATAACTTGCTAATAACGGAGATATCAAAAACTTATCAAACTTGGAGAGTTAGATTTTTTATCCCATCGTGATATTTTCTCTATAAATACACTGCACTGATATACCATGCATTTTAATTTACTGATACAATTAATTGAAAAATATAAGATATAAATTCCTTATATATATAAATATTACATATATAAGATATAAATGCCACAGATATATTCATTGTATAGATACAGTGCCTAAATAACAAAGTTTTATAACTCAATTAAAAACAATGATCTTAATTTTTTTTGTCTCATGAAATTATTTTCACATGTGTCAATGTATATCGCTGTAAACTAGTGACAAATTTTGAGTCTCCTAAATAACACAAATACAAAATATTTTCAGCTAATCTTGAAAAATCCTATAGAAATAGCCCTAACTAAATGAAAAAAAAAATGAAGATGCGATTTAATCATGGAAAGAGCGAAAATGTTACAGTTGAATGAACTCGTATCACTGAGATTAGTGCACAATAGAAAATCAATATCTTCTTTTCTTTTTTTTTCCTGGTAGATAATAGTCTCTATTGCATTAATGACTGCGATGTATCTAATAGTAAATCCAATTTATACATAACTAAAGCCTGCTTGTATATTTGGATATTGTTTAAGACTACTGGAAGTAAAACTAAAATATCTCCGTTAGAAACAACATAATTAATAGTTTCGACCAGATATGAAGGCAAGAAACAGCCTTCTTCGTTATATACAAGCAGCCCAATCTTCACTAGACAGCAAATGTTCTAATATCAGTTGCCGATGTAGTTCTCGAGAGTAACGGTTGAGCTACTTGTTGTCCTGAAAAAGGCTGTTTATTGTCTTCAAAACCGGTCGAAACTATCAATTCTGTTTGCTGTTTTTAACGAAGTTATTTTAGTTTTATTACTTTAGCAGCAGTTTGACCTCTACGTACTATCAGAAGTGTTAACAATTTAAAACTTCCAGTCAACAAACTTCCAGTCAAGGTTGGCCGGATGTATTAACACTTGCCCGTGATAACTTTTTTGTGAAATATCGATGTTTAACAGTTTAAGTACTATTAGAAATGTTAACAATTTAAAAATTACATAGGTTTGTTTAGGAAATCCATCAGTATTATTATAACATATGAGATTATCAATGTATATGTATCATTGCAATTACTTGGTATATAATTCTCTGCTTTTAGAATATTACAAAGGAAGCTTGTACAGGATATGAACCAAAGGTTATTACAGTGAAACAAACTTCCAGTCAAGGTTGGCCGGATGTATTAACACTTGACCGTGGTAACTCTTTTGTGAAATATCGATGTTTAACAGTTTTACGTACTATTAGAAATGTTAACAATTTAAAAATTACATAACAATCCATCAGTATTATTATAACATATCAGATTATTACTGTATATGTGATGTATCATTGTAATTACTTGGTATATAATTCTCTGCTTTTAGAATATTACAAAGGAAGCTTGTACAGGTTTTGAACAAAAGATCACTACAGCGAAAAAAACCAAACTTCCAGTCAGAGTTGGCCGGATGTGTAAACACCTAACCGTGATAATTTTTTGTGAAATATAACCAACTTGTCATTTTCGGAAACTTGAAGAATTTAATCAAGAAATGGCGTTTTTAGCAAGTTTCTGCAAATTGCCATAGAAGCTAAGTGTAGTGAAAATATCTGTATTCAACAATTGAGAGAGTTAGGTGTATTTTGGGAGCGTTACTCTCCGTCTTGCGAATATAATTTCCTTGTTTGTTGAGTATTGAATTGTTGATTTATTGTATCTGAAGTTTGTTTCGGTATTTGGTCAAATAGTTTGAAATTGTTTTCATGTGAACAGCATCTATGGTTGTGACATCTATATTCGACTGAACAACATTGTGAACAACATATGTTCGGCTGAAATCGGAGAGCTACGAAAAATGAAAACACTTGAACGCTTACATCTCCCAGCGTAATAGATAAAAATGTAAACAACTTTTACTTATTTTGTCGGAAATAAGATATCATTTATGTATATATAAAAATAATTTCAATTTTTCAATTTTTTTTAACGAATTTTTGACTCCTTTTTCTTACTTTCATTTGAAATATTTTCTAAACTGTAAAATATAAACAGAAGCAGTAAGCGACAAAAAATTCAGTAGGAAATCCAGTTAGTAGATTAATAATTTGATTTTACAAAACTCTCATAGTTTCAAGGTATCGCCAAGTTAAAAAAGATCGAAAATTTTCCATTTTTCAAATGTTTAATGCTTATATCTCGATAACTAAAAGTATCAACTATGAACTACAAAAAACAATTTGTAGCTTTTTAAAAGCCCTACAACGATATATGATTGGATTTTGGATCATATTTTTTAAATGCTGTAGTTATAATTTCGATATTGTTTTCTGTTTTCAAGTGTTTTGCAGAGGTGGTATCAATATTTTAATATTTTGTGTAATATTTTGATAAATTTTGAAAAGGTGATTCTAATTTCGATATTTTAATACTTTCAAATGTTTTGAAAATGTCTAAAGTAGAAAAGTCATCTCCAAAGACAGAGATTATTCGAGCAAAAACCATTTCGTCTCCATCGTTCTGGAGTCACTGCCGATTTTTTTAGTTTGGGTCGTTTTACTGCTCATTGCTGCCTAAAACTGTACTTACCAACCAATAGATATGATGAAATTGTCTACATATGTAATCATTCTAGAAGAATGCCTGTGCAGAGCTAGCAAGATATTAAAACGATCGTATGCGCTTCGGGTGCGAAACTTTTAAATTGAAAAGTTAATGAAAATTTTCTGGTAAAAAATATTTGTAAAAACAGAGTAAAATATATTACGCAACAGTTATAATTCAATCCGGATCTTTGAATAATGCACCTACAGAAGTAATTTAGGTATTGAGCATATTTTTAAAGAATTGATATAATCCTACATAACTAGGAGGCTAAACCAGAAAAGAGCTTTTAAATCATGGTTTGGATTGCATTGTTTTGGTGTTTTCCGATTGGTTATTCTTACGAAAGTTAATTACTTTTTTAATTATGTCAGTCATTTTAGAATCAGGATCCTCCACTGCGATATTTACTATTGCATACATTAATCCAACAAAGACTAATTTAGTGAATGGTCTTTTTTTAATGTTTATGTATACACTTCGAAAGAAGTGGTATATGAGCATAGCAAGTAGGAAAGGAACACCAATAAACAATTATAAGCGATAAAAATTCTCACCATAATTGCGACATTTCCTATCGATCTGATTGATATAGGCTAACATCTACAAACTTTTCTTTATGCTTACAAAAGATGGAATACTTGAAAGACAAAGCTTACCTAAAATAAAAGGAATAAAATTTAGAAAAGAACATATACATATAATACATTATATCAGATGCCCTCAGTAACAACAACATAGATCGTCAGTAACAACATCAGAGGTCGTAGGTAACAACATCAGAGGTCGTCAGTAACAACATCACAAGCCGTCAGTATGAACAATTACTATTAGTGCAAAGATTTTGTTCGATTACTTTTTTGGGTCACTGTAAATAATTCATACACATTTAGATGCAAACTCTATATTATTGTCACTTACATATTACGCAGAAGGTATATTTTCATGAAATTATATTCTTGCAAATTTTTATATGCAGGGATCCTAGGACTATTAAAAATTTTGCACCTTAAAAACTTTGTAGAGAAAAGTCCACGACTGTGCATGTTAGGTTGATCCACATTAAAGTAATCATGCATCATCAAATAAAAGTGATTGCAGTGCCTCTAGCAGATAATTATAAAAGTTATTATAACGAACTCGACAACAAAACGATATAGAAAGAAAAGCCAATTAAAAAGTTGTAAAGCATTACCTAATGAGTAGGAATTGATAATAAAACTGTTACAAGGGACACCTATTTCACATTATATATTTATTGGCGAAATTCTGTTCTATTCAGGAATGCCAAAGTAAACACTTACATGCAGAGGAATTTTATGCACAGCCTGTTTAAAGTGCCTTCCATCAGCAACAATGAGCATTTGAATTTGAAGAAGAATATTACCACGCACTTTGACAAGGCATTGCAGGTGTCACCGTGTTACAGACCCTGATGTTATTTTTGACAGGTATTTATTGCCTTCCATATACGAGATTCGAGGGTTCTAGACGTCGATTCCTATTAATTAGATAATTCTCTACAACTTTGTTATTAACATTTTTCTTTTAATTTGCATCGCAACCGAGAACATTATCTTAAATTTTTAAATTATCAGCTAGATTAAATAATTAGATAAAATTAGATAAAATATTTTTAAATTATCTGCTGAAATCACTTTTATTCCATCGGGCTAGTAATTTTTCTATATATAGAGTTATACATGTGTACACCCATAGACCTTTACGTGCAAAATTATTGAGGTGTTTTAAAACTTTCCTAGGAACCCTGTATATAATATATGAATTGATAAGGAAATCTTGAGCAATATATTTAAGCACAAAAATAATGATAATAATAATTATTATTATTATTATTTTATTTGTGCTTAAATGCGTTGCTTAAGATTTTCTTATCCTTTGTACAGAGTTGCACAGATTTTTCCACAGTTTTTTGCACAGATTTTTATTTATTGGTATGAACCGAGTTAAACTATTCTACATTCCATAATTTCCTATAGTGCAGCAATAATGCTGCACAATTATTTAAGTCTTTTTCGTCAAATAATTTAATTTGTTTTCATTCGCCTTCAAAGCTGCCAAATGACAACCTCTTGCACTTTCTGAAATATTGTTCGCGAAAAAGTTTCCCAATCACTTTTTGTAAGGAGATAATTAGAGTTGAAGAAACAACTTTTATTGCATTCTCATACAAATGCAGTTTCTTTGACAAAGTTGAAGAACTTTTTGACCTACATAGCGCAAGAAGAAAAAGAAAGACGACAGACTCTGGCAGACAATTATTTTATATGTATAAAATAAATAATTAAGGGAAAACTAACTCCAAAGCTGAACATTTTTACTTTGTTATATTACATAGTATATATAAAGTAATATTAGGAATTAGGGAAAAAAAGGAATTGTTCACGATATCTTTTCAGCAAATTGAGCGATTTAAATTAAATTTGGTATAAATTTTTCATTCAATATTGAAATTTGACGACATAAACCCAACAGAAGACCACCAATTGCTCAATATATTTTTCAAATATTGATAAAATTCGAAGAAAATAACTATCTTAAATAACAATTTTATGTGTAAATTTATTTTTCAACTGTAAAGCAATATGCGAGACATTAGTAAACACTATTCTCGATTTTCATAATACATTTTTGTGCAAATAGTCTAAAATCATAGAAAATATTTACTTTATATGTTATCAAGCGAGCAAATGTTTTAAACGTATTTTGTACAGGACAGCCATTTTCACTGTAAGCGCTTTTACTTCTTCTCGCGATTGCCTTTAAATATTAGACATTTTACTTTACCTACTGTGAGAAATTTTTTGAATGAATTAAGTGTAAAAAAATGTACTGTATAGACAAAGGAAGGGGAATCCTAAATCTATTTCCTTTGGCCATAAAATTACATTAATTCTCCATTAGGTCATCATTGGGAAAAGAAATCAATCAATGTGAGTCATACATCTCCCTTCGCCTATGACGAATTCTCCATCTCCTACTTCATTTTAAACTAATTCCAATTTTTTAAAAAATCTCGTCGAGGTGTATCGCATCGGGAGTGTTCAGCTACTCCTATACCAAATTCCACGGCTGTCCATGGCGATTTTTCGCCACAGATAACACTGACAGGCAAACAAAAATCATGTTTCGAAAGATCATTGTTTAACCCTTTCACGACTAGCGTCAGTTATACCTACTAAATGTGTCGCATTGGCTAGCGTCGGCTATATCAGGCATCCACTAAATGTGTCGCATTGGCTAGCGCCGACTATACCCGGCATCCACAAAATGTGTCATATTGGCTAGCGTCGGCCATAACCGGCATCCACTAAATGTGTCACATTGGCTAGTGACATTTGCAGTAAAGATACACGAATTAGACATCATGCATTTACTAGCGCACAAGAAAAAGTTCTTGACACGAGAAGTGTATTTTTTTTCTACCTTTTTGTTGAGTATCATAGTTAAAAGTAAAGCAATTAACGTGTACGGTGTGTGTGCACTAATCGTACGATAACCCATTCACTGGTGGCGCATTGATGGCTAGAATTACCATCACGAAAGGGATAAATTGAGACATGCGAAAAGATTAAAAAAGTTAAAATAAGAGAAAATTAAAAATTAAAAAAATAAAATAAGAGAAAATTAAAAAAAAATGAGAAAATATAAGTTTAATAATTACATTTTTAAGCCCATGAATATTAATAAACACTTACGAAACTTACTTAACGAAAGCAAGAATATATCAATTAGGTGACAGATGAAAGCAAGCATATGTCAGTTCTGCCTTCCTCAAGGAAGTTCTGTAAGTGCTTACTTCATTTACATCAGTTTCAATTTTTGCAATGAATATTAATATTTAACCATTTTTGAAAATTTTCCTGTGATCACATATATCAATTTTAGTGGGTTTAAAAATTTTATGCATTTATTACTCAGTTAATTTATTAAAAAAAAAAAAATCACATTTAGGTCGCATTTAGATACTGATGATTTTAGTTAAATCTATTCCTGAGCATTACTGAACAATGGAGCAACAACCATATGAGATATCTACTCAGCAGAAATTATACTGTACGGCGGTTAAACAATGGTACGTATTAAGGAAGCAGACGCGTGGCCGAACATATAATAGGATGAAACTGACATTGTGAGGTTTCAGCATTCAATTGTGAACTAGAAATTTTAATGACCTAAAATTGCCTGGAAAACACCTAAAACAACCTATGATAATTTTATATGAAACTCATCGCAGGTTTTACATTCTCATAGTTTTGTATAAAGAAAAGGTTGTTTTCTTAAGATTTTATAGGATAAGCACGTTCAAAGACTTCCGGAAACCATTTTAGAAACTTATGAAAATATGTCCGTATGTGTAAGTATGTGTGAGGCGTGGACGTGATAACTCCAGAATGAATGCGCGGGTAGCTATCAAATTCATGATTAGATACATTGGATTTTGAATATTGCAACTGATTGGATTTTCAGTCATTCTCATGATTAGGACTCAAATAATTCGAATTAAGATTTTCTTAGCACTATTTAACATGGAAAATAATAATCCTTTCCAGATCAATCATTGTAGTACACAGTATATACAATGATTGTAGTACACAATATATACAATGATTTTAGTATACAGTACATGCAATGATTGTACATTGATTGTATCATACAGTATATGCAATGATTGTACATTGATTGTATTATACAGCATATGAAATGATTGTAGTATACAGTATATACAATGATTGTAGTACAATATATATAATTTAAACTCGCTATAAATATTAATGGTATCAAAATTGTTTTTAATAACACAGATAAGCAAAATGAATCCATAGGCGTCATAATGTGAAAAATAAATATTTAAAATATTTATTTGATAATTTGATCAACGCTATAGATGTCAATGGTATTAAAATAGTTTGTAATAATATTGATAAACCAAATACATTCATTAATATGTTGCTATTAAGCTGTTAACTAAGTCATTAAGCTGTTGCCAAAGTGAAGTAAAACTTTTAAAGAACTTATTTGATAATTTGAAGCCAGTGGCATCAAAATAGATTTTGATAACATTAGAAAGATCCAAATGATTCCATAAGCGTCATTAAGTTGTTGCCAACGTAGGAAAGAAACTTTTAAAGAATTTATACGAAATATGCTAAATCTGTGAAAAAACATACTTTTTTATATTCTGATAACAGTTGTGATACAAGTAGAATTGAACACATTACAGAATATAAATAAATGAGAAAATCGAGTGGTTATTGACAATTCATATATTTTTATACAAAACACCTTCACGCGGAATCCTGATAAAAATTGGCTAAATGAGAAAGATAATTCAGCAGTTTTTTGTACAGATAATCCAAAAACTCCTAGATAAATATGATTCTGCTGCATCTGTGTCTTGCACATTACATTAAGCCCAGCTTCTTGAGATACCTCTCACTTGATAATATTCAGCCCGAGTCATATGCTGATTAGTCACACCAATATCCGATCAATGAATGCGCTGCTGTTATTCAAGACTCATACCAATTATTAAACCAATTGTTATGAATCTGTATATGGGTTAAACAATATGGAGCACTTACAAAGGGAGCAACAGCATTGTCTATCAGAAGCTGGACTGGAAATAGGATTCGCGGTTAGTCAAATGGAAATGGATATTGACTGTGAAGGTAGTTTGTAGTTTGAAAATATATCCTACTTGAGTTTTCTCATACAATTGTATGGAGAATGTTATCCACAAATTTTCGAGTTCGAGACTTTGACGGAAAAACTCATTTTAAAATTTCCTGAACCCATTTCCAATCCTTTTGTATATGCGTATATCTGTTTGAACAGTGGCGATATTACAATTTTTAGGCTCTCAAGTAAAGTTATTTCGAGAATCTGCCTCCTTGAGAAATGACCCCCAAAAATTGTTTATATCAACTCTAACTGAAAAACTAATTGACCAAATTTCACAAAATTTGGTGTATGAGTCACTTGTGGGATACCCTAGTGCTGGTTACATTTTGGTACGATTTTGAAAAGAAGAACCTGTTTGTTTTTACGAAATGGCTAGCAAAAATATAAAATAAAAGACAACGTATGCTCAAATGTATCAGTTAAATGCCTGCTTTATACTTAACTTTTTATGTCAAACAGAATAAAATCAATCCAATTACTCTAGGGTTATCCATTCTCAAGATACTTTTGTTTGTTTGCATTTTTGCTACCTCGGTTTTGAGAATAAGTCCAGCTACCAAATGGAAATGAAAGCTGAATTAAAAATGTAATTTCAATTCAGCTTTCATTCAAGTCCAGCTACCAAATGGAAATGAAAGCTGAATTAAAAATGTAATTTCAATTCAGCTTTCAGCAAAAATATAAAATAAAAGACAACGTATGCTCAAATGTATCAGTTAAATGCCTGCTTTATGTCAAACGTAACTTTTATGTCAAACTTTTATTTAACTACTTACTTAACTTTTTATGTCAAACAGAATAAAATCAATCCAATTACTCTAGGGTTATCCATTTTCAAGATACTTTTGTTTGTTTGCATTTTTGCTACCTCGGTTTTGAGAATAAGTCCAGCTACCAAATGGAAATGAAAGCTGAATTGAAAATGTAATTTCAATTCAGCTTTCATTGCTCAATATGGGTGTTATTTAGAGCAATTAAACTCAATTTAATGAATTATTAATGAAATAAAGAGAAAATGGATTAGAGTCAGCAGGGAAAGTTACGTACTGCTCACATCAGATGTTTATAATCTGGCATTGTTGATTCTCAATCTCTGCATTCCTTATATCTTATTTTCTGATAATATTCAAGAACAATGTTAATATACTTGCTTGATCTATCTAGTTGTAAGTATACCCGGGTACTGCTCTATAATTCAACTCTCATCATATCAATTATTCTACCAACTGTTATGAAGTTGTACCGGAGTTAAGCAATACGGGTGCCTATTAGGCGAGTTACCGTATTGCCGAACAACACCTGGCTTCATAAAGGGAGGGGGCTGATATCGGTCGGCTTCGTTGAATAGTTATGAACATTGACCGTAGCGTGCATTTTGTAGCTACATCAGCATATATTATGTCTGCAAAATAAATATTTCGTTTGCTACAGCATACAAGGCTGATTCAAAGTATCAACACTTTCGAGCAGGAAATTCGAGCGGTATAGGACGAAGCTGAGGTTGGAGGCCAGGGGCTCAGCTTGATCCAGCCTGAGCTCCGGAGAAAATGTCTGTAATACGTACCGGAAAGGATGTAATGAATTTTTTTGAAAATGTAATCTTAATTAAATAAAATTATTTTTGTAAAAAAAAAAAAAGTCTTGCTGCATGCAAATCAAATTTAATCCTAGTAAAACGTTAAGAGTTAAGATAAAAATGTATACAAAGCATTTGTAATTATTCAATTATTACTTTCATCATATACAATAATGTATAAGGAAAGTATTGTAACGGGGTCGAAAATTCGAATTCGAGTTTTCGACTGAAGAGCACGTTTCAAGCATCCCTGATATCACGAATCGAACATTTTGGAGATGTGTGTGTGTGTGTGGAGACGATAACTGACGAATGAATGGACCGATTCGAACGAAATTTGGTACAAAAATCACAATCCGTGAATACTGGAATCCTATTGTTTTTATACGCAATTGAATGTCCAGAATCCCTCTAAATTTTCGAGTGAAATTTTGAAAAAATTATTAAAAAATCAAAACCTTTAAAATAGTTACGCAAATAGACATTTATTATGTAATTTTTCATTAGAAAACGATTGACATAAACTTTAGAACGCTAGCATGAACCGTTCTCGAAATATCGCACATTTTTCAAATAAATTTATCAAAAAATCCCATAAATTAAAAAAAAATATTAACTCTTGAGAAGTACGTTCACTTTTCATATGTAATATCATGCGATAAATTGGGTGACATCATTCTCGCGGATCTAACTCGTTCCATTCATGAAAAAAGATACTTTGAGTAATACTTTTGTATTTGAACGCAAATAGTCATTTATCTGCTGTAAGAATAACTTATTTCTCCATCCATAAGGCTTAGCGAGATTTTGGCGACAAATTTGGTGGAATGTCGCCAAATTGGCGGCTTGGTTAAATGTTGCTAAATTAACGAAAAACTCGCCGAATGGATAAAAATAAGGCTAAATCAATGAATATGACAACTAATGACGAAAATTCAATATCTTGAAAATAATGTATCTACTATAAGAATAACCTATTGTTTTTACTGTTAAAGTAGTAAATTCATTGCATTATATAAAGAAAGTCATGTGTTGCCCACATCAGATTTTTTTATTGTAAAATAGAAACAGTTCGATTAAAATCACATACAGACATTTTAAAATCACTTATAGTTTCATTTTTGTAGACACCATACTGCCACAATTTATTTATACAACTAATTAATTATGGTTGATATTGTATGAGTTATTTTCCTCTTTTTTTTCTTTGTAACAAATACATTTCTATCAGTTAATTGACATTAAACCTAGAGAAATTAAACCCCACCTCCGCTAGAAGTCTCTGTCCAAAAGAACTAAATCTTACACCAATTAGAACAATTACAGTATTTAACTTAATTACAGATTGTAACTAACCAAAGTTTTTAGTACAAAAAGAAATTATCAGTAAGTAATTATTAATTGCCATTAATAAATATGAGTGAACCTTATACAACAAGGAGGGGGGAGGACTACCGGAATGATCCTAGCCCTAGTTCCCGCGGTCGCTTTATACATGGGCCTGGTTTCGAAGGAAAAGAACAGAAATAAAAGCAAGAACAAGTCTGTCAATAAATAGTTGTATCACGTGACTCAGAAAATAAATCGCTATCAAACGAAAATTCGAAAGAATTAAAGTTAAATTCTAGTCAGAAGGAAAAACGAACCGCAAAAGGATTTAAAATACTTTATCAGACAATAAAACGTCGAACCAAAGTGCCCTATGTTAAATTTTAGAGAAATAAACGGTTTGGGAATATACCCCCCCCCCCAACCCCTGATTAATAAGTGCTTTTAATTTTTATACTGTTGTTTTTTTTCCTGCTACTTTTTTTTTCAAATTCTCGCAGTGCAACGATTTTTTTTCCTGGTTTATGTGTCAGAGCCTTTTATAACCAAACATGTTCTTTCCTTCTTTGGTACTAGTGCTGTGTGTTCTTATCCTGACGAAGGAGGATGCTATTTGCTTGCTTCCGAAACCATTTTATACTTTCAATTAACCTTGCATGTATAACTAACGAAGTATTTTTTCTTTTTTAATATTCAATCAGCAGTTTAAGCAGTATTTTGTATTTTACTTCTTTTATAACTTTCTCTGCAGTGGACATATATGAAAAAGTAAACATATTATGATGGAATTAAATTTCCCGACTATCGGATTTAGTTGGATTTGTTACGTTTTGAGTATCTCTGCTTAAGAATAATGCCTGCATTTGTCCAAGACTACGGTCACGATATCTCTCAAAGAAACTGCGCAAATCGAATGAAATTTGGTACGATTATTTCAACCGATAAATTTTAAGGTCATAGTATTTATTTTTACGGAGCTGCAAATAAAGGAAAGCTTATAATTTTTCAAACACATTTTTTTCTAGAATCAAGAAAAAAAAATTCAAATATAGTTGTGAAAATTTTACTACAAAATAAGACATTTTATGTTGTTGTTGTTGAGACCCAGACCGTCCGACCTACCAGAAAGGTGTAAGGTAACTGTTTGGACGGCCGGGAAGTGCCACCCAATTTAGACCGGAACCCAGTGGGGGAGGCATCC
This sequence comes from Amaurobius ferox, assembly GCA_951213105.1. Taxonomy (NCBI): domain Eukaryota; kingdom Metazoa; phylum Arthropoda; class Arachnida; order Araneae; family Amaurobiidae; genus Amaurobius; species Amaurobius ferox. Next base: position 23,243,033 of record OX578143.1, read on the forward strand.
ACAGGGACCGTACCCTCCTTCCCCTACCACCAACCTCTCGGAAGGACTTACGGACCCACATGTTTAACGTGATCGTACTCCGCATGAACACGGCGGCAGTTCTGGCAGCGGCGAGAATCGCGCGCTAACCACTGGGCTGCCGCGCCCGAAAAGAGCCAACAACACGCGGTGTTCCTAGGTGGTCACCCACCCAAGTACTAACCGCGCCCGATGCTGCCTAACTTCGGTGATCTAACGAGAACCGGTGTTTTCAGCACGGTACGGTCGTTGGCCTAAGACATTTTATGTGTAATTTTTTATTTAAAATAGACAGATGTTTGATGTTAAATAAATTAGAAAATATCAAAGATTTAAAATAGAAAATAATTAAAATAAGTAAATATGGTTCCTAATATCAAATGTGTAAGTACTTGTTCATTAAACTGTTGTGACATAATATATTCATATTTTTATGAATTACAAAAATAAAATAAGTTTTTTTGTCAGAATTATCTAAATGATTGTATTAACTAAATCCAACTTACTGCAAGGATTTACTGCATCTAAGCTTTATGTATTGCACATACAATTTCACAATCGGTATATCTTATTTGATAATATTCAGTTGAAATTGAATTCTAATATTACCTATATCTAAAATCGAGCACTGTCCTACGATAATTTAAACTCATATCAATTATCCAGTCAGCTGCCATCAAGAGGTACAGAGTTAAACAATACGTGCCTATTAATAGAGCAGCGGTATTGGCGAACACCACCTGTATTCAAAGTAGGATGAAGCTGGCATTATGCAGCTTCATCATTCCGTGCATTTGAGATGACATCACACTATATTTTACTTGTTATCTATAATAATAAAGGACTGTCTGTTTGTTCGTCTGATTGTCCGTTTTTCTGTAGAGAACAATTTAAATGTCGTACGGGTATGAAATTCTGCACACATGTACTTCAGGAATCTGGACGATACACCTCGGCGACATTTTTTAAAATTTCGAATTCATTTTTTAGTTGTTTTTCAGTCGAATTTATTACTTTCCTTATATACATAATGTATAAGGAAAATATTGGGAAGGGTTCGAAAATTCGAATTCGAGTTTTCGACGGGAGAACCCGTTTCAAGCATCCCTGATCACGAATCAAATATTTTTTAGATGATGTCTGTGTGTGTGTGTGTGTGTGTGTGTGTGTGTGTGTGTGTGAAAGTATGTGTGTGTGTGTGAAAGTATGTGTGTGTATGTGTGTGTCAGTGAGTTTGTGGAGACGATATCTCACGAACAAATAAAGATATTCGAATGAAATTTGGTACAAAAATCACAATCCGTGAATACTGGAAGCCTATTGTTTTTAAACGTAATCGAATTTTCAGAACCCCCGAAATTTTCGACTGAAATTTTGAAAAAATCGTCAAAAAATCAAAACCTTTAAAAAAGTTACACAAATAGACATTTCTTATGTAATTTCTCCTTAGAAAACGATTGACATAAACTTTAGAACGCTAGCAAGAACCGTTCTCGAGATATTGCACATTTTTAAAATAAATTTATCAAAAACTCCCATATATTAAAAAAAATTAATTAACAGTTGCGAAACATGTTCACTTTTCATATGTAGTATCATGCGATAAATTTGGTGACATCATTCTCGTGAATCTAACTCGTTCCATTCATGAGAAAAGATACTTTGAGTAATACTTTTGTATTTGAACGCCAATAGTTATTTATCTGCTGTAAGAATACTTTCTTCTCCGTCCATAACGCTTGCCGAGATTTTGGCGCCGAATTTGGCGGAATGTCGCCAATTTAACGACTGTTTTAAATGTTACAAAATTAAAAAAAAAATCTTGCCAAATGGATAGAAATGATACTGAATCAATGAAAATAACGACTAATTGACGAAAATTCAATATCTTGGAAAGAATATAAATATCTACTATAAGAAAAACCTATTACTTTCCTTATATACATAATGTATATGGAAAGTATTGTGACGGGGTCGAAAATTCGAATTCGAGTTTTCGACGGGAGAGCACGTTTCAAGCATCCCTGATCACGAATCAAATATTTTTGAAGTGATGTCTCTGTGCGTGTGTGTGTGTGTGTGTGTGTGTGTGTGTGTGTGTGTGTGTGTGTGTGTGTGTGTGAGAGAGAGAGAAAGTATGTGTGTGTGTGTGTCAGTGAGCCTGTGGAGACGATAACTGACGAACGAATGGGCCGATTCTAACCAAATTTGGTACAAAAATCCCAATCCGTAAACACTGGAAGCCTGTTGTTTTTATGCGTAATCGAATGTTCAGAACCCCCCTAAATTTTCGAATGAGATTTTGAAAAAATCGTCAAAAAATCAAAACCGTTAATAAAGTTACGCAAATAGACATTTCTTATGTAATTTTTCATTAGAAAACGATTGACATAAATTTTAGAACGCTAACATGAACCTTTCTCGAGATATTGTACATTTTTCAAAAAAATTATGAAAAAGTCACATAAAAAAAAAATTCCTATTGAGAAACATGTTCACTTTTCATATGTCATACCATGCGATAAATTGAGTGACATCATTCTCGTGGATCTAGCTCGTTCCATTCATGAAAAAATATAATTTGAATAATATTTTTGTATTTGAACGCCAATAGTCATTTATCTGCTGTAAGAATAACTTTTTTCTTAGTGCATAACGCTTGGCGAGATTTTGGCGACGAATTTGGCGGAATGTCGCCAACTTGGCGACTTTTTGAAATGTTGCTAAATTAATGAAAATCTCGCCAAATGGATAAAAAAGAAGCTAAATCAATGAAAATGACGACTAATTGTCGAAAATTCAATATCTTGGAAAGAATATTAGTATCTACCATAATAAAAACCTATTTTTTTACTGTAAAAGTAGTATATTCATTACATTATATAAGGAAAGTCATGTGTTGCCCACATCAGATATTTTTTTTATTGTAAATGTAGTAAATTCAGTAGTCATGTGTTGCTCACATCAGATTTTTTTTTAGTTATTTAGTTATGTCAAAAGAACTTCCCATTCACTGTTGATGTGTACCATATATTCCATTAGAAAATGTACCCGGGGTTGCGTGGAATTTATGATGCAAACCTCTGATAAATACTACACCGGAACTCACAAATAATGCCTGAAAACCAAATAAAGATATAAGAATACGCTCGCTCGCTTAAAATAAATGTAAAATGAACAAGAAAGATCAATCATGCATAAGCATTGATTATGAAACACTTTCCAACTGAAATGTAATTTCATTTAAAAATTTCTAAAATGTGATTCATTCAGTGGTAATATCTTTTACATTATCACAGTACTACAGTAATTTATTATACATAAATATTTAAAACTGTATCGAAATATAAATCATCTGATTCTTTATGCAAAATCAATGAATATTTCATTCATATAACTTGTATTCCAGACTCCAGAGCTAAATAATTTTGTGTGAAAAAAATTCAGCAATTCTTATGTAATTCATCTTACAATCGCTTGAGATATTTGCATTCTGCATATGTTAAAATTAGGCTTCCTTGAAGAAATAATAAAAGTTTAGGGATCATTTAAAATCACAACTATTGTAATTGCATAGGCACGGAATTTAGATACACAGATAATACACAGATAATATATATGTGTATGTACTCAAAGTATTGGAATCGTGCCGAAGATCGGAACTCGAATTTTCAAAGTATCTACACGTTTTGGGACTTCTAGAACACGAAAAAACTACTTTTAGGAAGACTTCTGTGTGTGTAAGGGTGTATCTGTGTATGTTTCTGTGTGTCTGTGTAGATATTACATCCACTCTAATTGAAAAACTAATGGACCGAATTTCATACAATTTGGTAGGTATGTTTTTTGTGGGAAATCCTGATGTTCATTAGATTATAGTACGATTCGTAATAAAAGAATCTGCCTTCTTTGCGAAATGGCCGCAGAAATTGCCTTTATCCACTCTAGCTAAAAACTAATGAACCAAATTTAACAAAATTTAGAGTATAATATTTCAATAACCTACAAGTGATTTATATACCAAATTTAACAAAATTTTGTATATAAATCATTTGTAGGTTATTCTACTACGATTCGGGAAAAAGGAACGGGCTATTTTTGCGAAATGGCCAGCAAAAATCGTTATATATAAAAATAAAAGACTACGTGCGCTCAATTATATCAATTAAATTCCTATTTTATATGTGATTTTTGACAACAAAAAGAATAAGACTAACCCCATTACTCTAGGACTAGCCGTTCTTGAGATATTCTAGTTTTTTCGCGTTTTCGCTACGCCACCTTTGACAATAAGTCCAGCTATCAAATGAGAACCAAATTTAAGTTTAACGTGTAAATTCAATGTCATTTAAAATACTTATGTTGTGCAGATAAACTCAAATTATCATTGAATAAATAAAGAGAACGAATATGAGTCTGCAGAGAAAGACATGTACTGTCCACATCAGAATTTTTAACAATATTACACCAATGATTTATAGAAGTGAACGGGGATTATTTTTAGGCCATTTCGAAAAAAATGTATAATCTATATTTAAAGATCCATCAAATTTTTGTCGAATAAAATGTTCAACAAATTTAAGCTGTGTACCAAATTTTAACTCTCTAGGACGTAGGAAAGTGCATTTAAAATGCCATCAATTAAATTTATCATGAAGAGTTATATAAAATTTAAAAAAAATGAAAAATTGTTATCTACCAAATTTATTTTAAAATATGAAGCCACTCCCATATGCAAAACGTTTAAACAAATGGAGAGATATTTATTATATAATATCTCTCTCTTTTCTTTCTGGAAGATATCCCAAAGTCAGAATTTAATTGAATTTGTTTTTTTCCCTATATTAAATAATTTTTTTAATTAAAAAACTACTTAACATATTTTACTGAATTTTTTTTATATATTCTATGGGATAATGTGAATATTTCCTAAAAATTTCGAAGCAATTCGTGAATTTTAAATTTACTTAAAAAATGTTTGAAAAATTAGGTCCCATAGGGTTCAATGTATTTCATTTTTTCAACCCGGGTTCAATAAAAAACTAATTGGGTGATATTATTTATTTATATTCCCATAGGTCCTACAGACCGTCTGAACAACATACTAAAATTTCATTTTGATAAACTCATTTTTACGGCAGTTATCGTGCTAACGGACAGACAGACAGACAGACAGACAGACAGACAGACAGACAGACAGACAGAATGAACAAAGTCATAAACACTTTTCAACTTTGTTGTAAAGTGTTAAAAACGGTTGCGCGGGTGTGCATACGGCTAATTTGCACAGGGTATTTTAAATTTCGGGCGACTCCTTGTACATTTTCCAGTTTTTCATATATATATATATATATATATATGTATGTGTGTGTGTGTATAATATATTGTAAAAGACCAAAATAAGATCCTATATACAGGGTGTCCCAAAAAGATTGAAACGCGCTTTAATTCTTTACTTGTTGGAGATAAGTGGGCAATGTAAATTGCAAAAATGTTGAAAGTAATGTAAAAATGTTGAAAGTAAGGTAGGAAATAAGACTACGTTAATGAAAGAGTCCTCCCATTCATTTTCAAAAAGTTACACTTTTTAATTTTTTTATAAGACCCCCTTAGACAAATTAGGTCAATCAGAAATTTTTTATTTTTAATGCAACGAGATCATTAAAAAAACAGCATATCTGTATCTTTAAAATCAACTGAATTATGATAAATGAAGAAATCTGACTCATGCCATTTTTCCGTACCATGTGAAAGGCTGTTTCATCAGTGAAAATAGGGATCATGAACAAATTGACGATGGAAATCGGTTAGATCAAAAACACGTTAATATGTGTCAAATTTTTTTTATCACAAATGCATCTATATAAAGCATTACACAGACAGAGATCATATAAATCAGTGGTACTCACTACGCGGTTGGGTATCTTATGTATTATCACCCAGTTTTATCTTTTTTGCTATATGTCACAAATTTACATTTCTATTTGATATGTGGTCCCCATTTACAATGTTCAATTTTCAATTAAATATAACTCGCTCAATTTTAAAGATACAGATATGAAGGTTTTTTTCAATGATCTTGTTGCATTAAAAATAAAAAAATTCTGATTGACCAAATTTGTCTAAGGAGGGGGGGGGGGGGGGTAGTAGGAACATTCAAAAAGTGTAACTTTTTGAAAATTAATGGGAGGACTATTTCATTAACGTAGTCTTATTTCTTACCTATTTTCAAAATTTTTGCAATTTACATTGCCAGAATTAAAGCGCGTTTCAATCTTTTTGGGACACTATATATATATATATATATGTCCTGTAAGACATTCTCGCTTTTTTATTTTTGAAACATTGTATAGGAACCACACACTTTTCCGCCCACTATAAAAGGGTACCTCCCAGTTTCGGGAAGGTATTTAATAAACTATTTAAAAAGTATTACTGATTTGAAGTAACACTCAAAATATCGCTAAATCCTCTTCAAACTGAAAACATTAATTAATAATCATATTTTTTTAACCTAATGCCATGTTTCAACATTAAAACAAATGATCAGTATTCTATAAATGAAATCACCGAAATTCTAAATTGAATGTCAAGTTTCACAACTGAATATTGTACCAATAACAGACTCAAAAATAGGTAAGTTTAAAAGATAAATAAACCTCCTAGAATTTAAACAATCCTATATACGTTATACAAGGGGATTCAAAACGATGGGGCAAAACTTTAAGGGGTGATAGAACATACCTAAACAAGCACTTTCCATCATACAATGCATGGTCATAACTCAAGCGGTTAATCACCAGGGGTTAACACGTACTGTTGCATGAAATGATGGAACACAAGAATGACGGAGGAGGTATGAAGAAAATGAAGAAATTACAGAACTCATTTTTACGAACAACTTGCAGAAACTGCTCAAAACAAGAAATCGAAGAAATTACAAAACAAATTGTAATGGATAACTTACAGAAACTGCTCAAAACAGCGACCGCTAACATGAATGCAGGCCTCACACCTGCGACTAGTGATCGTCGCGCATTGGCGGAAACACCAGGCATTTCTCGTACAGTGGCAGCAGCAATAGACATCCTGGCAACAAGATCCTCAACGGAATCGACGGGGCTATCGTAGGTGAAGCTTTCATATGGGTCCATGAGAAAAAGTCCAAATATAAGAGATCGAGCGATCATGCCGGCCAAGTGATGGGACCAGCCTGACTAATCCATCACCCTGGGAATGTTGCGTCCAAACGGCTTTGCACAGCCATGCTGAAATGGGGTGGCGCTCCATCGTGTTGGAACCACATAAGGATTTAGGACTTTCTCGCATTCCCGTCTGCAGCTACGCACAAGAAAGACATGTCGACCTTCTCCTGATTTATAAAACAATCCATTCCTTCTGAAATCCACTGTAGAACTGACGAGTGCGACAATAGGAGCTTAATGCGTTCACTGGACAGTACCCTCTAGTGCTTAATCGAGTGCGTTACAACCACACATTGTATGACGAAAAGTCCTTGTTTAAGTGTGTTCTATCACCCCTTAAGGTTTTGCCCCATTGTTTTGAATCACCCTGTATAGGCTCTAAGAATTTTAAGCAATCGATTAAATTATATATTATTATTAAAAGTGTGCAATAGACATTTCAAACATTCACCAAAAAAGTAAAATTATAAGTTTTAGATGGAATATCATTCAAAATTAGAGAAAAGCATTGCCCTCGATAAAAATGAATTTTACGACTATAGACTTTCATCAGCTTCATTCGTTACCTCTTGTTTTCAGATAATATTACAATATTTGGTTCCAGTTAGATTTCGATTTGTTACATCTGTACCCCAGCACTGTGTACTTAGATAATTCAACAAGCTCATATCAATTATTCAACCAGCTGTTATGAAGCTGCATCGGTGAGCATAACAATACGGGTGCCAATTAAGAGAGCAAAAGCATTATCGAACAGCATCTGGGCTCAAAATGGAATGAAGCTTATATTGTGCAGCTTCGTAGATTAGCTAAAAGCATTGACAGTGAGTACAATGCGCAGAGCTATCGGAATATATTAAACTTTATATCTAGTTGATATAAATTATATATATTGGCATGTCATTATTGCTACATTTTATTGCATATTTGTTTAAACCATAATATATATTTCACTAGGTATTACATGGAAAATATGCATTACACTATACTCGTGAATGCGCGAAAAATGCAATGTTAAAAATATATATCCATGATTACCTGAAGGAAAATTAAATAGAATATTATATTAATTTGCTACAAAACACGCCTTTTTAGGAAAAATGACAACAAAAATAAAATGATTCAATAGTCACAGATCTCACTCTTAGTTGGTTAGATATTATATAGTATAAAATCATGTATTAATGCAATCTTAACTTTGGAAACATGAGAGCGTTCACAAAGTAAAGATTATGCCTACATTGCAGATAACACCCAGCTACGGGCCCATTTATGCTTATTAAGCACCGATATCTGCAAGGACCGTAAGGAACTTGCCATAGGTTATAATTTTGTGAGATTTTATGGGAACTGGCATATTTTATCCTACCACAGAATGCTGTTTTCGTGCTGGATCTTTAATGAAAGAGCAATTCTACATTGAATAAGAAGTGGGAAAACATTTTAACAACTGAAATTCACATATAAGAACTGTTTTCAATTAAAATCAATCAAGCTTCATGTATTGTGAATTGAGAAAGCTGTTGAATTTGGTTGAATCATATTCCGATATTAAACAAAATTGTTAAAGCAGAGACGTTTTTGAAACAAAACAGAAAAAAAAAACATAGGAAAGACGTTATAAACGGTAAATGTTTTTTTTTTCTTTTTCTTTTTAAATGATTGCTTTGATAATGCTTAACACAAGAGTATAGATTTTTAACAAAACTGAAGCAGAGAAGTTGCATAGTTCACTTCGATAATAAGAGCTTGCAATTTCATTCCAGGTACTCATCGGTAGAGCTTCGGCTGGCCAGTTTGGAAATCCAGAATTTGATTCCGGTTGGGATAGCAAGGTTATTTACAACGTTTTTAAAATAAAACAGAAAAAACAAATAGGAACGACGTTATGAGCGGTATATGGTTTTCTTTTGAATAATTGCTTTGCTAATGCTTAACACAACTGTGTGTGCAAACTATAGTCAATCATAAAATATTCATCCAAAGAGTCTTTTGATATATATATGTAGCTCTATTTAGAAGGGATAGATACATTTATAAATTAGAAGCAGAGATGCTGATTTCAATGGGAAAAATCGGTTTATGTTAAAAAAAAATGTGTAAGTACAGATGTGAAAATTTATACCCTTACGTGCAATTAAAGTATTAAAATTTAATCTCAAACTTATAAGAATATTAAATGTCGAGATATACGTCGCCATACAACATGCATCTTCAAGATCCATTTTGCCAGAAGGCAGTAATTAAGAGAACAATAGTAGCAAATACTCTTATATAATATGATTTATAATATTTTCATAATATGTGGTCTTGCATTTTAATACTTTTAATAAACATAAACGTACAAAGTTTAATTAAACTAAGTTTGATTAAACTAATGTTTTGGAGAATAGCATCTACATATTCGGAAGAGTATTGTTACCAAATTCGGTAATATGACACTTCTATAAAACGTTTTTACCCTGCAAATATAATCACCCAACATATATGATCACTCTGATGTATGATTATTGTGCAAATGTGATTACCTTGCAAATATAACTCTGCAAGGCTCATCATCCATATTTCAACCGTTTGGCATCTTTCTTGCTGTTTAGCATTTGACTTTAAAGACGAGTCAAAATAATTTACGGGGCGATACTTTATATGCATGTTACCACAATTTAAAATATCTGATGTGAACAGCACATGACTTTAGCTACAGACTCAAATTTATTGTGAAATTAAAACTCAATTTAACTGATTGGGAAAAAGAAAATAAATTTTAGTCTGCAGGTAAAATCATGTGCTGTCCACATCGGACTTTTTAAATGTCGTTTAACATGTATAAAAAGTATCGTCTTGTAAATTATTTTGATTCATCTTTAGAATCAAAAGCTGAAAAGAAAGTAAATTCAAAAGCTAAAAAGAAAGAAAGATGTCAAATGGCTAAAATACGTTGAAGATGAGCCCTCTGCAACTATGATAAACCTACAAATTTACCTCACTATATATCTAATATATATATATATATATATATAAATAATATATATATATATATATATATATATATATAATCCTTCTTTAATTAAAAAACCCCTCCCCGCAAATAAACTATTTTCGAAAAAACTGTGGGAAATGCCATAATAGATCAAAAAAAAATTATCTTTCAATAAAATTCTAATAAAACTTTATTCTACATAATTTTAATTTTAAAACTATATTCCAACAAATGAATTTCGTTTTTCATGAACGTGTATCATTTTATCTGGTCTTCGACAATTTTCAATTATGAAGAGTCTACTCTATCTAAATTCAAGATTCCCAATGCCCCCAATGCAAAACACAAACAATATCCAGTATTTCCGGCGTTGGCGACTTTTGGCGGTCGCCGCGACTGTCGTTCAATGTTTCCCATGTTGCCAGATGCCTTGATTGATAATGACAGATTACATGTTACAACCTGAGTAATGAAAGGATCCCGTAATAAGGTGCCACTCAGCCTGTCTTGCTCCCTGGCTTGGACGAAAGGACCTTTTTTATAAACATGTTCCTAGGGTTGCAACGTCCGAAGAGTGCCACCAATTGAAAAGTTTCCCCCGGAATAATTACTAAAACTGACCTGCGATGTTTGGCTTCTGTTCGGTTCTCATTGCTGTTTGTTTTCTTGGAAATAGGATTTTAATTTGACCTAATTAAATTATTTAGTGATATATTTCACAGGGGATAAATGTTACGCGCATATTAATTTTCAAGTACCATTTATTTTCATGTACTATTTTAAAGAGGTAGAGTCGGAAAATTTTTGAATTCCTAATTTGGGAGACAAAGTACGTTTTAAGACCTCTTAAACATATTTCGAAAACTTTGAAAAAAAATGTTCGTATGTGTGTATACATGGATGTGTGTATACATGTATGTGTTGTTGTTGAGACCCAGACCGTCCGACCTACTAGAAAGATGTAAAGTAACTGTTTGGACGGCCGGGGAACGCCACCCAATTTAGACCAGAACCCAGTGGGGGAGGCATCCACAGGGACCGTACCCTCCTTCCCCTACCACCAACTTCTTGGAAGGACTTACGGACCCACATGTTTACCGTGATTGTACTCCGCATGAACACGGCGGCAGTTTTGGCAGTGGCGGGAATTGAACTCGGGCCTATCGAGTGCAATTCCCGCGCGCTAACCACTGGGCTACCGCGCCCCACACATATATGTGTTGTTGTTGTTGAGACCCAGACCGTCCGACCTACCAGAAAGGTGTAAGGTAACTGTTTGGACGGCCGGGAAGTGCCACCCAATTTGGACCGGAACCCAGTGGGGGAGGCATATATGTGTGTATATGTATATGTAGGCGTGAGTGCATGTATGTGTATGTATGTATAAGTATACTACGTATACGGATATGTATGTATGCATGCGTGAATGTCTGTGATTGCGTATGTGTGTATGTATCAGCATAGATGTATGTCTGAATAGGTAGCGCGCATATATGCGTATGTATGTGTGTATACGTGCATGCGTGCATGTATGTGTATGTACATGTATATATATATGTGTGTGTGTGTGTGTGTGCGCGCGTGTGCATGTGGTTTTATGTTTGCATAGTAATAGCATCAATCAGTTACAGAAGAAGAAGAGCTCACTTTCTTCAGGCTAAAAGGCAGCGCAACTACCCTAACAAAGACTAAAATGCGTTTTTAAGCAGGATATGTCATGCGCATTCGGTTTGGTTGCTCTGTCATTTTATCCTGTAAAAAGATACTATTTTTTGTTTCCGAAATCAGTTGATACATTTACTAATTTGTTTTATTCCATGTTTTAATACAGTTATTTTTTTTACTCCTTTGGTCTAATTTTATATAATAATAAAATTGAACAAAATTAATATAATGCACAGAATCTTTATAAACCAATACGTCTTCAAAAGATAAATATTTGTATCAGACATTTTTCTCAATTGTTTGCTGTAATGTTCACTTAGTTTACGTGAATATTGGAAAAATTGCATCAATAATTCATAAATCGTTTTTATTATTTTCATGACTTCACCATGGCTTTTCTGTTCGATTTTAGGAATTTGATTTTAATTCTTAACATTTATTTTGTAACAAAAATGTTTTTATATTCTCACTAAATCCGAATTCGATAAAAGTAACTCCGAGAAATAAATATATCCGTTATAAAACAATCGGCTGGTTGTTTATATTACCTTTTTACCAAAAACTGTGATCTCAATCCATTTTTACAGAATAAAGTTATTCTGAATCCATTTTCACAGAATAATGTGATCAGAATTCATTTTCATGCATAATGTGATCTGAATTCATTTTGACAGAATGGTGTGATTAGAAAACGCTTTTATTGAATAATGTGGTGTGAATCTAATTTTATAGAACATCATCAGCTGAATCCATTTTTACGGAATAAAGTGGTCGCATGGAAAATATGTTTTCATACTTTACGCTAGCAAAACTGTTCTTCGCACGGAATATAAAATGCAAAGAAACTTCAAATATACATTTATGTGCAAATTTCTATAGTATTCTCTCTAAATGATATTGTTATTTAAAACATTCTATTTAAATATTTAATTTAATTCTCCTAAACAGAAATCTAAGGATCTCGCTATACAAAATTATATTCGCAGACAAATCTGAAGAATAAAACATCCCGTCCTGCTTGTCGAAAGCCCAGGCCAAGCCGACTCGTCCGAGGACTAAGAGCATCAAAATGGTTGGCCGGCCCGTCCTGCTTGTAAACAAGTTTACAAAAAATGAGAAATTTGATCAATATTTGCCAATATGTAAGCGCTAAAATGGTTTCAACAACTGACCAAACTTTATATGAAGTTTGAAAAAAATTTGCAAAAATAAAACAGATGAGTTAAGAGATTATAATCCAGTCAAAAATACAATTCCCATAAAATTTATTTTTATATACATTTCCTAATTATTTAAATCGGAAAAGATTTAGTAAAATTTGTCTAATATATAAACTTAATTGTAACTTACGTTTAATTCCGTTGCTTAGCAACATTATATTTTTTCGTAATGAATTTGCAGAAAAAATATTTTTTGCACAATGATACCTCTATGGGAGGTTCGTTTTTTTATTAATATCTCAACAACCCCTGGTTCTAGAAATTTGAAACAGAGACTAAATTTAAAGTGGGCCACAAAATTTCGAGAAATTCTGCGCAGCTGTTCTATGGTGATGAGATGAACAAGCAAGCACACCAACAGACAAGTTATCAATTTCATTTATATAGATTTATGGGATCAGGTGCTGCAAAACGTACATTTTAGGAACAACACAGTTTTTGTTCTCTATTTCATATAAATGATAATTGAAGTAACATCATTTAACATATTTGCTTTTTGAGTTTTATTTCTGATCAAGAGAGCTATGGAATCCACGTGCGCAGATAGACATAGAAATGCCAAAAATATTTGATTTCAGTTGATGTCAGAAACGTATAAATCCATTAAAATCCGATCGTCTAATTCTCAATCCAATCAAATTATTTTCTCGTTTTTTAATACCATAGGTATCCAAAAGAATATAGGATATCAAAGCTTAATACCATGGGGTCACTTGTAATCCCAATACATTCTGTGGAACAATTGAATCAAACCTATGAATAACGGTCGGTCTACAGTACAAAAAGAAAAATCTGATGTGGGCAGCACATGACTTTCCCTGCAGACTTATATTCACGTTCTCTTTATTTTAATTAAATTTAATTCACTTTTAATTCAATTTCCGTTCTCATTTGGTAACTGAACTTATTTTCAAATGTGGCGCACAGAACTAAAATATCTCGAGAACGATTAGAGCTAGTGTAATGGGGTTGGTCTTATTCTTTTTATCGTCAAAAATTACGTATAAAACAAGCATTTCATGGATATATTTGAGCATACGTAGTTTTTTATTTTAAATGTTGACGATTTTTGTGGGCCATTTCGTAAAAAAGACAGGTTTTTCTTTTCCGAATCGTACCAAAATCTAATCAGCACCAATGCATCCTACAAGTAACTTATCTACCAAATTTTGTTAAATTCGGTCAATTAGCATTTTAGTTAGAGTGGATACATGAAACTTTTATGGGCCATTTCGCAAAAAAAGGCGGATTCTGTTTTTACGAATCGTACCAAAAAGTAATCAACACCAGGGTCTGCCCCAAGTGACTTACTTACCTACCAAATTTTATGAAATGTGGTCCATTAGTTTTTGAGTTAGAGTGGATACATACATTGCACAGACAGACAAACAGCCACATAGACACACAAACACACACACAGACGTCATGCTAAAAATAGTTTTTTTGTATTCTAGAGGTCTCGAAACGTGTAGATCCGTCGAAAACTCGAGTTGCGATTTTCGACATGATTCCAATACTTTCCCTATACATTACCATGTATTGCAGGGAAAGTAAAAAGTAAAAATGAAGATAATGGTTTTTAAAATGAACACTGCATGTTCTTAGTGAAAAATCGGTATTACGTGTAGATCTTTTATTCATTAGGTGGTTAATAAATGTCATATGCACATAAATACGAATAAACTATAGATTCACGAAATCCGCTGAAAGTGTGCTTTAAAAACCCTTATTACATAAGCTGAAAACAAGTATTTTACTTGCTCCGCAGTACATTTTAGTACCATTTTTGACAATTTATACCAAATTAAGTTTGCCACTTTAGAAGAGAGCAGAGTTCCGTAATCCGAGGTAAAGCAATTTTAAAGAAGATGTGCCTTAGACTCTTAATCAAGGTCTTGAAATAATTGTAGCGTCTGATTTACCGCGAAATTAAGATGAAAATTGACCTTAATCGAATTTTTATAACTTTATTATCAAGTCTAATTTCGATTTGTCTTGACACTGTAGCAATAGAACCCAATAATTACGACGAAGTTTACTGTCACCCCCAACGATACTTAATAAAATAAGAAAAAAATATATTGGGATGGTTAACATATGCTACACATTGTAGGAAAAAGTAGAAACGATATAAAAAACAAGCATCCTTAGAAGCAGTAGCGTCTAAAGAATAAAGGAGGCTTTGAAGACGGTGGCACAATGACTGAGACAAAAATTGTTCTTCATTTTATTTCATTGGCACAGGCGGTTTCTTTATTTGTAGTTATATTTTATTTTTAAATCTCGACTCGAATAAAAATAAATACCGAATGCCCAATTTATTAAGGGTCCGAAAAGTAATTGCCAAGCGCTGGAAGGCGAGCCACCCAAGTTTTCGATTCAATTTGTCTTTGTCCTCTTTTGTGTGTTCTACGTCTGTTCTAGAAATAACAGAGATGGAGGAGAGACCAGAAAAAATAATAAAAAATATACGGAAAAAATTGACGGAATAAAAGAAATGCTTAGATATTCTCCTGTCCCGATCTCAGTTCTTGGAAATTGAGTTGTTATCGTCCTTCTCTTTGGGATTATTATTTTTATTATAGTTTTGCCAGTGACGGTGGCAACAAAGAAGACTCATGACAAATATGGGAACATTTTTAAGCCCTGGGAGCAAACTGTTTAATACCGGAGCTTCAGATGTTTCTATTTGCAGAGGACAAAGCTGGATGTGATAGAATGAAGGATAAACCTGAAGGGAATAGTATTCGAAAATTGTCTGGTATCTAAAAATATTTGATGTGGGCAGCTTATGACTTTCCCTATCGACTCATATTCATTTTTTTTTTCATATTTTCCGTAATGTATTAATTTAGGCTCTATCAAGCAAAATAAAATAACACATGAAAGGATACTTATTTGAATTACATTCAATTGGCAGTTTTAAAACATTTTCTTTTCAATTTTGCTCCAAATATGTATTTTTATGCTTGTGGTTTTTAATACGACGGTGGAAGTATTTCCTTTTCTTTAGTCATACTTGAACGCTTTATTATAAGGTATAGAACATTCGTATAATAAGTAAAATAGAAATCAAGTAAAATATAATAAGTAAAATAATAAGTAAAATAATAAGTAAATAATAATATAATAAATAATAATAATATAATAATATAATAATAAATAATATAATAATAATATAATAATATAATAATATATAAAATATAATAAGTAAAATAATAAGTAAAATAGAAATCAATAGTTATACTCATTATTTCGCACAAATAGTTTATATTTAAATATGAATTCTGCACAATAAAGACTGGAGGACTCCATTTCACCTTTTCATAAAACTAATAAATAATAAAAATATATTTAAAAACTATTCAAAGTAATTTTATTTGTCTAATTGATCATGCTTCAATTCATATTGTATCTTATGTATGGAAAAATAAAGATTATTTGTGATGACGAAGTGTGATGAAGGAAGTTCGCCTTGGTTTTTCATTGTGATTGACTGCAGCCAAGACAAATCGACTACAGTCTCAAGACGGATCGAAATTAGACTTGATAATAAAGTTATAAAAATTCGATTGAGGTCAATTTTCATCTTAATTTCGCGGTAAAGCAGACGCTACAATTATTTCAAGACCTTGATTAAGAGTCTAAGGCACATACATCTTCTTTAAAATTGCTTTACCTCGGATTACGGAGCTTTGCCCTCTTCTAAAGTGGCAAACTTAATTTGGTATAAATTGTCGAAAATGGTACTAAAATGTACTGCGGAGCAAGTAAAATACTTGTTTTCAGCTTATGTAATAAGGGTTTTTAAAGCACACTTTCAACGGATTTCGTGAATCTATAGTTTATCCGTGTTTATGTGTATATGACATTTATAAAACATCTAATGAATAAAAGGTCTACACGTGATACCGATTTTTCACTCAGAACAAGCGGTAGGTATTTATGACTTCAACCAACAAGTATCAGAAGGTGGCAATAAACTTTGTAAGCGTCAAACAATAAACGCAGTCGGATGGTCGCCAGTGGTTGACATTTAGTTCAAATAAATGTATAGGGGGGGGGAATAAAGCAGTTACACACATCGTAGGGTCCCCTCTGGGTTAGTTGTGTGGTGTGTCTTCAACACATCGTAAGGTCACGTGGTCCTTAGGACCTCAAGCCTATTGAATCTCTTGCTAGTGACAACTTCTTCACACCAGCTCACCAGCCAATGAGTCCAAGGGGGAGCAAGCCAAGTTTTAGTACGAGAAATCAGAAGACAATTGAGAATTATTTTATGAAAAATTGGTGAACCGAAGTGGTTGTCTGTGAGTAAAAAATTGATGCCAAGAATCAAAGAGAAATCTTAAAATAAAAGTCGATATAGACCAAGACAAGACCAAAAGAAGATCATGTTCAAGATGATTCCCGCAAATGATCTTACAATATGTATGGCATTCACAACGGGTACTTCTTTTATTCTTATTCACGTTTATTATGAATCAGTTTATTGTAAATTACACTTTGTTACCACACTCGTCTCCAAGTTAAATTCAAATTGAATACGAATTATAAAATTATCAAGTGAAAATGTTAGTAAAAATTACATGTTTGTTAAAATAATTAATAATGTAAGGGAAATCAAAGGTGTCTTTAATAAGTAGTCTATAATTAATGTTTTTCTTTTTGGACTTATGTTTTGTTATAGGTGGACACCGGACTGCAGAAAAGGTAGGCTATATATTGGACGCATCATATTGTGCACATTATTACGATTTCGAGGCCAAAGTTAATGTAACAAGTAAAAGAAATATTATAAACTTATCTTCCACAAATTAATTAATTAAATATAATTATTTAATTTAATATAAATACAATTTGTAACGCGTGGGCAAAAAAGTTTACCCACTCTTAATTCTTCAGAAAAATGAAGTGAAAAATAGTTCAATCCTTTTACTTTCCCTGCCATACATGGTAATGTACAGGGAAAGTATTGGAATCATGTCGAAAATCGCAACTCGAGTTTTCGACGGATTTACACGTTTCGAGACCTCTAGAATACGAAAAAACTATTTTTAGCGTGACGTCTGTGTGTGTGTCTGTTTGTGCAATGAATGTATCCACTCTAACTCACAAACTAATGGACCGAATTTCCTAAAATTTGGTAGGTAAGTCACTTGGGTATGACCCTGGTGCTAATTAGTTTTTGGTACGATTCGTAAAAACAGAACCCGCCTTTCCTTGCGAAATGGCCTGTAAAAATTTCATGTATCCACTCTAGCTAGAATACTAATTGACCAAATGTCACAAAATTTTATAGATAAGTAACTATATGATATTCTGGTGCTGATTAGATTTTGGTATAAATCCAGAAAGAACAACCTGCCTTTTTTTACGAAATGGCCCGAAAAGAATTTCATGTATCCACCCTAGCTAAAATATGAATTGACCAAATTTCACAAAATTTGGCAGATAAGTTACTTGTGGGACACTGGTGCTAGAGTGGATACATGAAATTTTGGTATGATTCGGAAAAGAACAACCTGCTTTTTTTACGAAATGGCCCGCAAAAATTTCATGTATCCACCCTAGCTGAAATACTAATTGACCAAATTTCACAAAATTTGGTAGATAAGTTACTTGTAGGACACTCTGGTGCTGATTAGATTTTGGTACGATTCGGAAAAGAACAACCTGCAGTTTTTTACGAAATGGTCCGCGAAAATCGCCAAAATTAAAAAAAAAAAAAAGACTACGTATGCTGATGAAATGTATCAATTAAATTCCTATTTAATACGCAATTTTTGACGAGGAAAGGAATATAACACACTCCATTATACTTTAGAACCAGCCGTTCTCAAGATATTTGAGATTTCTTGCAGTTTTGTTACCCCGCTATCGGAAAAATATTCAGTTACCAAATAAAAACAAAAATTGAATTAAAAATGCAAATTTAGTGTTATTTGATGCAATTAAACTCAATCTAATGAATTATTAAAGAAATAAAGAAAATATGAATTTAAGTCTGCAGGGTGAAGTCATGTGCTGCTCACATCAGATTTTTTTATTATCCTAACCACTCAGATTAAAATCAGTCAATTAATTAATTAAAATCAATAAATTTCAAAACGCCTTTTCAGTTTTCCGTGACATCTTCAAGTGTTCCCGGAATAATGGCTGATTAGAATTGTTAATGCGAGAGGCGCAAACGACTTCAATTTTAGTCCTGATTAATGATTCCACGCTTCCTTCTAATTGCAACTTCGAATTAATTAGTGCCAGGAATGTTCACAAGTCTCCCGAAAATAATGTCACCAGATTAAACTGTAACCGGTAAAATCTTGATAGATTTATAAAACACACAGATAGCTACTAAAAATTTCGAAATTAGCATGTGATCTTTGATATTATGTGGATTTTAGATCATAGATAGAGAAATTAGTGCTTAACATTCAAATATTATTTAAATATCATCTTTAGGAATATTAGTATTCTTGCCTACAGATATTATCATTTAAAATGAATTTTTGCATAATAATAGAATACGAGCATCAAATATCAATTCAGGAAACATCAATGTCATTTCGGAATAAGAGTATTGTCTCGATGTGAATGGTTCTTTAAGAACCTTTATTGAATTTTGAATGGATTGGAATTAAAAGAAGTGTAGCAAAAGGTGCGTGTGCCCTAGATAAGAAATCTTTTAAAATGCTAATATGGAAGTATTAATAAAATACAATTAAATATACAAAAATTCACTTTCAAATATCGTAAATATAGAATTCAGTTTCACGCGTGCATTGAACGTCAAACACGATTCATTAGATTAACCACAATTGTCTTAAAACAATTGAATATATTGAATATATATAAAGTGATTGCACAAATGCTACAAAACCCCTTTTCTATATGAAAACGAGAACAAAACACTTATTAAACTAAATTCAATCCCTCGATTGAGAAATCTACTACATAAAACGTTTTCAGGGATTAAATAAGAAATCCTCCAACAATAGCAAGACAAGTTTAGAAGTTGCAACTGTTGAAATACGCGAAGAGCATTTTGTCTCATTGAAAATAAAAACAGAATCTAGTTAGTCAGATAAAAATCTCCAGGTGATAAAAACTAAATAACAATTCTCAAAAAGGAGTGAACAAAAATATTCAAAGTGCACTTTGCATGCAGATGGAATTGTAAATTATATTACTTGAATAACCAAAAATGTCAAAATGCCGAACAATAAAACCTTGCTTAGAATAGCTCACAAGAGACACAATCATGATATATATATATATATATATATATAGAACATGCTGCATTTCAATCCAACTTAGTTCTTAAGCGCAAACGATTATTCCATGATAGTAAATGAATCTAATCACTCGCTCAGTTGAAATATGTAGTTAACAGAACGACCACTTTATCCATATACCTTTATTTTCAAGTTCCCGTATGTCTGCAGTAAAGAAACACATGCGATTATATTGCATATTATGGTGTGTTTCTAAATGAGTGAAAATACAGATTTCATTCATTTTCAATTTAACAGTTCTTTTTTTGCAATTAAAAATTATTTTTAATCCCAAAATTTCAAGAAATTTGCGTCTATTAATATCTGCCATTCTAGGCGCAGACCTAGAAGGTTCAGGCAGAAGGTTCGCCATTATGTATGTTAGAAAGAAACAGTATCTAAAATATGATTACATGATTTGAGGTTATAATAACATATTCGTAAGAGGATTAGAGTTTTTTAAATTAGAAATTAGTAGTTTAAATTTAGTTTAATTTAAATAAAATTAATCTTAATTATTGTCATTTCTATCTTTGTAACAGAATACATTTGCAACCATTAATATAAATTTAAACACACACATACGCGGTAAACTTAACAGACATGTTATTATTATAAAAACAATTTAACCCATCAATGAATATGTAAACAGAAATGTCCAGCCAAAATATACCGTGCTGAACACTACATAATATTTGTTGAAAATAGAAAATGAGTTATTTTTAAAAGGAAACGGCATATAGAGATTTGCAAACATTTTTAATGCAATACAGCAAAGGTGAGATAAAAAATATTTAATTTAAATACTTTTATAAACATTATTGGTACTTAATTAAACTTATATTTTACAATATAACTGCAGCAATTCACAAAACATTGAGCATAAACTACAGAGAAGTCGAAGAATTAGGTTTATAGTCACTAAACTCACCGATGAAAGATGCTTCCACTAGCGTGGAATAATAAGTCTATTGTAGAAAGTAAAATCAATGAGCCTGTTTGACGTTTCCTAGCACCAAGTAGATGTTACTATAGAAATAGCTGCCACAATTCACACAACCCAT